>CAUYPK010084309.1:0-62672 GCA_963574355.1 Loris lydekkerianus
GGATCAAAGTGATTTTAGAATTTTTTTTTTAAAAAAAAAAACCCCTCCACCCTTCAAACGCACCGGGCCCCCCCCCCCCCCCCGGAAATCTCTGCATCCCAAAAGTCTACATTTGACTTCATTCTTGGAGTTGCCACTACTCATTCTAGCACAATCTTAGGCAAACCAGCTAGAGTCTGGAAGACCAAGGAGCCATTTGAAATATGTAGCCTGGAGGAAAAAAAAATCAATCAAATAACATTATTGGAATTTCTAAAAAGTTTAAATTTAAAAATATCATTTGGGGAAAAGTGATTAAAAAGTCTATCTTCCAGTCTAAGAATATTCATGCTGAATCAAATAAGTTTTTTTAGTTCATTCAGCTGCTTCTTCATAAGGTACAATTCAAACAAAAAGAAAACTGCAATGCAGCCTTGATAAGAACACACGTTTTGGAGAAAGACAAGAAGAAAATCAACACAACCAAGTTCAAAGAAATCAAGCAATTAAAATATAGGCATCTTTCAAACACACCACATGGCACATGCGTTTCACACAATGCCTCATGTGCAAGGAAAAGGTATCAGAGATCTAGGAGAAAGAGTCTGCAGAAGAGAAAGTCCAATCTCAGTCATTTACCGTGATCTTTAGCCCTGCGTTGACGAAAGCAGCAAAATTTCCTCTTCTTATCCTCTTTTAGCAAGTCGGCCACTGTGACCCCTTTAGGTTAAAGACAGGCAATTTCATCACAGAGCAGCAGAGGGCAGCAAGAGCAATGCAATAGAGGGGTCAACACAGGTGGGCTGGCTGTAGCCAGCGCTGGGATAGCCCAGAGGACCCTGACCTCAATATGCAAACCTAAACCTGTCCTCCTCCTACTGGGAACCTAGCCCAGGATCACAGGGACAGAGGAGAAGGGCATGTTCTATAGCTGTTATGCAAAACACTTGTATTTAAGAAACTGCTGTAAGTCAACAACCAAGTAACTCACTCTGGATCAAGGTTTCCAGTGTTTGGCCTCCTACCCAGGGAGGGCATTAGGGAAAGGACACTTCTTCAGGGGTCAGGGGTCCTGGGGGCTGATTGGTTGTGTGATCCAACCAGCAACTCCATATGGGCAGGACAAGTGGGAGTTCAAAAAGTGGGCTCTGGATGTTGAGACAACAGGTCTGATGATAGCCCTGCCACTTCTCAGCTGGATGACTGTGAGCAGGATACCGAATGCTGCTTAGCTTCCTCACCTGTAAGATGTCAATAATAGCTGGATCTGTACCTCAGAAGGTTATGGTAAGAGATAAATAGTAAATAAAGTAATATAGGCAGAGCACTCAGCTTTGGCTAGGCATCAACCATCATTACTATCACTGTTACAGATCACCCAAGACCAATGGGAGGTCACAAGAAAAATGATTCTGGGATTTCTAACCTATCCCAACTCCATGATTCCAGGATCACTCTAAGCTGGCTAATCTTCAGAGGAGAGGCTACATGCTCCAGGGAAGGGAAGCACAGAGGCAGCACGGGCAGCAGAAGAAAGACTGCAACCGGCAAGGGAGTGGGGACACAGGCCCCTGCACACACTCTTGGTGGGAAGAGCACTCTTTGTTTCCAAAATGGGCATCCTTTCTGACACAGCAAACCCCTTTCTGTAGCCTCTCTCACAAGAACAAGACATGAGTGTGCCGACACAGGAGCACATATTTATGGGGGTTAACATGTAGAATGCAGGAGGACTTAGGTTCAAATCTCAGGAACTATACTTTAGTTTCCTCATCTAGCAAATTCCTATCTCACAGAGATGTGTGAGGAATTACGAATTCATGCCCCCACCACCCTTAGAATAGTGTCTGACACATAAAGCACCGATAAACGCTCTGTAGGATTATCCTGTCTTTCATTCAGTAAACAATTAGGTACTCACATGTGTCTCACACTGTGCTGGGTGCCAGCCACACAATGGAGAGCCAGAAATGGAGCCTGTTCCTGCCCCCAGGGAACTCGCAGTCTTCTGGTAGAGAGGCATTAACCCACACATCTCACAAATGAGAGGGATAACACGACTCTAACAACTGCTGTCAAGTAAAGGTCCATACGCCCTGGGGCATAAAGTCCCCTTCAGCAGTTTTTTTTTTGTTGTTGTTTTTGAGGCAGTCTCACTACGTCACCCTCAGTAGAGTGCTGTGGAATCACAGCTCACAGCAATCTCAAACTCTTGGGCTTAAGCGATTCTCTTGCCTCAGCCTCCCAAATAGCTGGGACTACAGGCACCTGCCACAATGCCCAGCTATTTTTTGTTGCAGTTGTCATTGTTGTATAGCAGGCACAGGCCGGGCTCGAACCCACCAGCCTTGGTGTATGTGGCTGGTGCCGTAACCACTGTGCTATGGGCACCGAGCCAACTTCAGCAGTTTTATAATAGCAATTTATTAGAAATAGCCAAAAATTTTGCTCTGAAAACATGGGAGGGTGTCAATAAAAACCATCTGTGCTGAACATCTTATGGTGGAACCTACAAAAAAGGCTTGCTATGCAGAATCACCGTTCTTCTGTACATATAGTGAGGTCTGAAGGAACAGGATAGGACCCAAACTGCTAAGTCTGGTTCCCTCTAGCAGAAGGAAGGGAGAATTTTTTCACTTTATATACTTTGATATTATATGAATTCTTTACAAATATTACTTTCATAATTAAAATACACAGCTTGGTGCCTATAGCTTAGCCGCTAGGGCGCCAGCCATATATACCAGAGCTGATGGGTTTGAATCCAGCCGGGGCCTGCCAAACAACAATGACAACTACAACAACAAAAATAGCTGGGTGTTGTGGTGGGTGCCTGTAATCCCAGCTACTTGGGAGGCTGAGACAAGAGAATTGCTTAAGCCCAAGAGTTTTAGGTTATTGTGAGCTGTGACGCCACGGCACTCTACTGAGGGCAACATAGTGAGACTCTGTCTCAAAAAAACAAAACAAAACAAAACAAAACAAAACAAACAAAAAAATATATATACATAATTAAAATACACTAAAAACAAATAAACAAAAACAAGCCTGACTCCTCCTATCCCCCTGGTGGGGCCACCATCCCACAGTGCGTCTCTCACCAACTCTTACGTGGCTCAAGGTGGTGGCAGATGTGAAGGTGCCCTTAGAAAACACTACTTTCCACCAGCCCAGTGGGAAGAGTCCGCCTGGGACAGATGACTGCTTCCAGTATCACCCAGTGGGGACCAAGTCCAGCTGTTGACCCTGGCACTGGGCCCTCCCCAGGCAGCACATCTCCTGCCTCTCCAGTAAGGGCAGCTGACCTGAACGCATGTCTACCATATGCAACTCTAATTGCTACTGCTTATTTTATAGCTTTTAATTGAATAATTTTAAACTTGTGCCCTGGGATAGTTTAATTATGATGAAAGCAGTTTTATGAATTAAAATTTCAAAACACAATATTTTAAAATAGGACCAACAAATTGCCAAGCCATACTGATGCAAACAACTATGCTCTCCTGATTTTTCACTCAGCCCTAAAGCAAACGTCACGGTAAGAGGCATATAGGTAACACATGCACAAGGAAGGTGGTCAGGGAACCTGTACACCGAGCCATGAGGCAGCACCCACAGCCTCTAGGACCACCGAGGAAGCAGAATACAGAGAGGCTTTCCTCATGGCCCAACTTGGAGATATAGGTATCCCCTTCCCTTTTCTTGGGTGTCAAGTACCCCCACTGAGATCAGTATAGTTCTCATAATAAAATATAATAAAACTACCCTTGCTTTTCTGGCCAGAATTTTAGAATGAGTGCCCTTTAAAACGATTTCTTTATTTTTAATGCTATTTTTTTTTTTAAGACTAATCACTGACAATGAGAAGAGTTTAAAATAGAATTCTAGGCTTCCAGATTTTAATGGCCCTACAAAAACTCCATTGTTAACTTAGAAGCAGCTGCATACGTCTAAAAAATCACTTTGAGATTTGGCAGGGTTTCTTAAGAAACTTGAAACTCAGCAAAAAGTTAAATAAATTATTCTTGAAAATTTATCAAATGCTCAGGGAGTAACTTCCAAGGGAATTTTGTCTGTTCAATTGATTGTGTAACCTGAGATTTCTAATAGCAAATCACAAAATGACATTTGAAATAGTTCATGAATGCACAGAGCTAGAGCTGCCTGTTAAGCAGTCACCAGATGGCTCAGTTTGAGATCGTCTCTTAAACGCCTGGAATAGCCAATGACAACATTCAGGACTCAGGAGTTCCCATCCCTAACTCCACATTACAACCTCCAAGGAATGTGAACAAAAAAGTGACTTGGCACCTGTAGCTCGGTGGTTAGGGTGCTGGCCACATATACCAAGACAGGTGGGTTAGAACCTGACCTGGGTGTTGTGGAGGGCACCTGTAGTCCCAGCTACTTAAGAGGCTGAGGCAAGAGAATCGCTTAAGCCCAAGAGTTAGAGGTTGCTGTGAGCTGTAACACCACAGTACTCTACCGAGGGTGACATAGTGAAACTCTGTCTCAAAAAAAGAAAAAAAGCTACCCCTGGGCGGTGCCTGTGGCTCAAAGGAGTAGTGCATTGGCCCCATATGCCAGAGGTGGTGGGTTCAAACCCAGCCCTGGCCAAAAACTGCAAAAAAAAAAAAAAAAATAGCTACCCCTGGCGCCCACCCCAGAAGTAATCAGTTTTAGAGGGTAGAATTTGGCACCAGGAAGCATTCATGCTTCCCAGGTGACTGTAATGTATAGCTAGCACTGGGCACCACAGATGCAGGCAATGACATTTAGTAGGTCAAAGAGAACAGAGAACGTGAGCACATCCCCAAGTACTTGGTTTGACGTCTGTTCTCTGATGGCAAGTACTGACAAACTAGAAAAGGACGCAAGAGCCAGAAGCTGTGTTACCGTATCTCAAAAGTGACCAAGTCAATAGGTTTTATTTATGTCAATATTTATAGCTTCTGAACAGCAAAGTAGAGGGTAATGGTCCTAAAAGCGGTCCTCACCCTGAGGTTGGAGAGAGATCTACTAGAATCTTCAAAACAATTCTTTATGTTTTACTGGAGGGTAATGGTCCTAAAAGCAGTCCTCACCCTGAGGTTGGAGAGAGATCTACTAGAATCTTCAAAACAATTCTTTATGTTTTACTGGAATCTATGACCGTACCAGCAGCAAGGACTACAACTATGACACGCCCTCAAGTCCTCACCACAGCCCCATGGGTAGATATTTTTTTATCTCTTTCTTGCAGACAAGGAAAGTGGGACTAAGAGATGTTTAGTAATTCGCCTAACACTAACGTCCAAATTCCAAGTCACAAAACTCAGTTGTAGCCAATTCCAGAATGTCAGGGCAAAAACCGCCCAACTCACATCCAGGACCCAGTTGAAAAGGGCTCTCAGTTGAATTACCCCAGGCCAGTGTGGACAAAGTCAGAAGGCCCAGAGGTACTATCAGAGCAGGGCAGGGGTGTGAGGGATGTGGGGTGACCTCACCCCCAGGAAAGACACTGATGCCATAACACTGGCCCTGGCAGAACCTATACTCCCACAGCCTGCTAATCAGATGTGCAGTCAGCCTCAGACCTGGTCTGAGCTCTTGGTAAACCCACAACTGTTTGCATGGTAAGGAGGACCACACCAAACTCTCCTCTCCCATGGTTTTCTGGCTGTGACAGAAGGAAAATGTCTGGAAACCATGGGAGACCCCAGGAAACCTCAACAGTGCTGGCTTCTCCAGAAGGTCTGGCTGCTGAGGTCTTTGCTCAGAGAGGTTCCTTTCCTCCTCGCTGGAGTGAACTTGGGGCTCTCTTAAGTCAGTTAAATCTCAACATGGTTCCCACAGTCTAAGATTTCTGTTGTTATTTAAAACCTTCATCACCAACGCCCTGGAAATCTGATGACTCGGGAAGTACTATGAGCCTCACTCCACAGGAGGCCCCAGCACCTGGCAAAATGAGCTCAGTAAAGAACAAGGGCACATTACAGAAATATTTGCCATTACAGATCAAACATTAAGCTACTTAATCATTTTGCGTCACACATCACTGCATAGCAGAAACAATATGCTGATGTCCCAATGACACAGTGCAGTTTCATGGTCTTGGGAGCCCCAGTTACAAGGTTAATTCTGAAGATCTATAAGACTTTTAAAGGGACTTTGTTCCTTCCTTGTTTATATTACTGAGTGATGCACTTAAGGGCCCTGAACATCTGTCGCTTTCCACACCTCATTCATGCCATTTCAAAGGCTGCTCACCCCCCAGAGCCTTCCTTGTGTTTCCAACCCCCCACCCACTCTCACTGCCAACATCATCACGCCCTCTTGGCTCACACAGCAGACTACTGGTCCTTGGTTATGGGCCCAGCTGCTGCTTTCCATCGTACACAGGACACTGCTTCTCAATCTTCCCTACATGGCAAGTTCTCTGAAAGGCAGTCATTGATTTTGTCATTACTTGGGCAAGTTCTTTGTGGAGAGTGGCAGGACACAGGAATTGGGGGACTGAGACAAAATAGTTAACCCTCAGGATATTGCCTTAAGGCCAACAAAAATCCCTACTTCCTAAATCGCCATAAAACAAGTCCACCACAAATGACGTTAGCAGAACTGGAATATGGATCTCTCTTTCTGGAGGTGAAGCAGTAAAGAGATGCAAGGCCACTGTAACATGTAAGAGGGCTTCATTCAGCTCCCTGCAGAACACGTCCAAACTAGCAAGAATGATGTCCTGCCTGGAGAAAGGGACACTTTGCCTGGTTTACACCTAACAGGTATGAATCTGTTAGGGAGGCAGGTGGCCTGTGGATTTCTGAGACAGGTCGTGTCACTTTTCTTATACCTAATCACCTAGAGAACACATTGCTAAGTTTGGGACTCAAATGAACACCCATTTATAAACTCTGATCTCATTTGAAAAACAGCTCTAGAAACACTCCCATAGTCTACAGATCTGCAGGTGATGAAGCCCTAGCCCTTTCCTGAGCCTGGCAAAACACAGGGAGGAGTGGGAAGAGAGATGCCCACACCCACCAGCTCCCCATCAGCACACAGGTTTGAGCTGGTTGTAACATTCACAATAATAGAAAACAGTCCTCCCACGCAGCACAGACTCACAGAGTCCCTGGCTGGAAGAAAGGTAAAGGCCATCGCAGTCAAGACACAATCCCTTCCATTGTGGGTCTTTTCTGCCCCCTGCCACACTCCACTACCTGCGGAAGAGGTACCACTCCTGCTGCAGCCTACCGTGGCCTTCACACTCTCCTGCTCCAGCCAAATGAAGGGCCCACCGCCTCCTCCCTGAACCTGGTACCTTTTCCCATCTCCTTGGGTCAGAATGTTTCTCCTGATCTGAACTGTCACAGCTCAGATCCATGCATCCTTTAAGGCCCAGGGCAAATGTCCTCAGTCCTGTCCTAGACCCCTGCCCTTACCTCCTGTGGCACATGCCTACGTCCCCTTGTGTCCTGCAGCTGTTTCCCCATGCTGTATTTATGTGTGAGTGGGCCCACCCCTCACTAGAGGGCTGCAAATCCTCTCGCAGGGTCTCCCTTGCACACAGCCCCAGGCCTTGCAGAGTGCACAAGTGACAGCATGGCAGCTGAGGGCCTTGCTCAGCCATCTTCTACGAGGGAGGGCTAAACTCAGGTCTCCTAGGCCTCTCATTGGGCTGACATTCTCAGTTCTTACTCTCAGCTATTCTAGATTGCAAACAAATCACAAACATCTTAGTCAAATGCACTGCTAGATTCAATTTCCACTTTTACCTGAGGCACAGACGGTTCCAGGAAGAGTAAGAGCATGTCTGTGGGAATGGTATATGGCAAAAGACACTCTGTGGCTGACAATGGCAATTAATTCCAGTGGTTGACTGAGTTACCAGGCCTTGCTTCCAGCAGAAAATGCTCTAGGGTGCCTAATGTCATGGCATGGAGTAACAGGTGGGGGGGCTGAAATGCAGCCTTCACACGCTGCTTAACGTTAACTATCGCCTAGAATGGTGAATTGGTTTCCTCCCAGTCCCTGGTGGGCTAAGCATTTGGCTTCATGTGAACAGCACAGGTGGGAGCCACTTCAGGTGGCACAAGAGCCAAGAGGGACCCTGTTCTTCAAGTGCTGTGCAACAACCCTTTTCATTCTGAGGAGAGGGAAACATAACCATAACCACCTTTCTAAATACAAAGCTAAAACCTGAACACTGGGCAGAAACTTGGAGTCGGCACAAATGCACTTGTCTCTGTGGTGTGCACAGGGAGAAGGAACCAGACGGCTTCTCTGTCTGGGGGGCTGCCCAGTCCCAGCCCGGGTCAGACAGGAGGCATGCCCACTGCCTGGCATCTGGACTGCACCCTGGGTCTGTCCGGTCAGGGACAGGGAAGGCTCTACATACTGTTTCGTTTGCTTTCCTCTCCTCCTTCCTCCTCGTTCTCCGGATCGATGTCTTCTGCCTGGGTAATCCAGTCCAAGTAGCCCTTTAGATCCTCTTCCAGCTGCTGCTTTTCTCGGAGCTTCTGGAAATCTCCCCGTGCTTTAGCCTTCTCTCTTTCCTTTGAAAATTCTCTGAGGGAGGCAAAGAGAACAAGCAGGTGTCAGGACACCATTAGGGATCTACACCGCCAGCCACCTGTCCTGCGGCACAACACTGTGGCAGGACACACAGCACTGAGTACAGCCACATTAGCACAGCAATGGGAGCCACACACGGGACAGGACATAGGACAGTGTTTTCCTAAGCAAGACTGTGGGTGTCAGAGTCGCAGAGACCACACCAACACACATGCATCATTTCTTAGAAAATGAACTTCCTTGAGGATGACCACAATTCCAAGGAGCCTAGGCCCCAAACACCATGTGCTATCATGGCTGACCTGTGACACCCCACCAGGGGCCTGAACTCACCTTCCCCACAGCCTCCTCAGATACTCAGCAGCACGCTTTAATGAGAAGGGACCCAAGTGGGCCAAACCGTGTCAGAGAGTACCAGGTTGAGGGCTTCTTCAATACTCTGACTCAACTTTGCATTCACATTGTGTGCTGACCCCTCTTGTCCAAACCAAGACTGCTCCAGGAGGAGCAGTCCTTCCTGGTGCCCACACTGGGCTCCCTCCCCACCACCTGCATGTTTGGACCAGAGCAGTGGACAGGGTAGGGGCAGACCCACCCACAGCCCAGAGGGAAACTCGAGCTCTGAAGCACTGCTGTTTCTCGTCACCCTTGCTACTTGTCATGGTCCTTCCTTCTGCAGGAGGTGAAGAGGCCGTACAATTTGTTGCCAATTTACGGGAACACCTGCCCTGGAAATGGTTTGGCAGATGTGTCAATGTTCGCAGCTGCCTGCTGTTTACTCTACCCTCCATGTGTGCAATCCTGTATCTGTGCACATGTACAAAACCCCACATTCACTCAGGCAAGTCCCAGTCAGGTGGATGACTACCCAATTTTTATATGCAAGGAATCAGGTGTACCTCCAACCATGAATTGTTACAGGAGCCAGGATATGTGAGTTATAGATTTAGTAAGTACAATTAAGAAGCTCCTAAGAAAGCAGGTGAGGTTATAGCAATGCAGCCACTGCACACAGATCCCAGGATTCTGACACAAGTTACTGCATCTCTTTTCTCGCCTTCCTTCCAATTCAAAGCCAGCGCATGTCCCTTTCCAAGACCTAGCTCATTCGCCCAACTCAACTGATGAATACAGAAATGATCTGCTTTCATAAAGCTAGCCACCCTTTCACCCCCCCCCCCAACTCTAGCTGTAAGGGGGCTGAATGGATACTTGAACGCCCAGTGACACCTATACTTCAGATAAGAAACTGGACTCCTTGCCAAGGTGCTGCCTTCTACCCACAATTAGAAAGAATCCCACTCTTTGCTCCTAAATCATCCCACTTTTTGGACCCCCTGGAACCTAACCTTGGTTCCATTAGGGCCAGTCCTTCTTTACTGTCTGGGAAGTGAGGAAGGAGGCAAGGCCTCACAGTGTCTTGGGTGCAGCTCACGGAGACCTGATCCCAAGAATTTGGAGAGTGAGCAGGAGTTGACCCTAATCCAGACACACGTTCTGATCTTTCCATCCAAATACATTCCTCTCGGGGAGAACACCTTCCTATCTCAAACAAGAAGGGACTCCGTGGGCAGTGGCTGTGGCTCACACATACCACACCCTGAGAATGGTCTGGGGTTTCTAGAAC
Source organism: Loris lydekkerianus (assembly GCA_963574355.1). Lineage (NCBI taxonomy): Eukaryota > Metazoa > Chordata > Mammalia > Primates > Lorisidae > Loris > Loris lydekkerianus. Next base: position 10,163 of record CAUYPK010084309.1, read on the forward strand.
CTCCTGGGCTTCTGAGACAAAAGAAATGCATAACCCAACTCTGGGTAAATTCACCAAATTACTCTGAACTCTGGAAAAGTCAACTCAATAGGGAATTACATCCCTGAGCAACAACGCAAGGGCTTGGAGTGGCACATGTCAACAGGAAAAATACAGAATCTGTTTTCCCAATATATTGTAAAGAAGAAGTGGACCTACAATTCTATTACACCAAAAAGTGTCCTAGTGCTGATCTTTTGGCATGTTTTAATTCTGAACTTGGCACACTACATTTAGATGCTTACATCCAAACCGGTATTCTTATTTTGGATTTATAGCATACGAGTTCTTGAAAAAACTTTATAGAGATACTAAACGAGTTATCCCGTGAAGCTTAAGGACTTTATAAAATGAAATTTATATCTTTAATATCATATTTTATTCATTTTAAACATTAGAAATATAGAAAAATCCCCTATCCAGCTACATCACTGTCACACATTCTTGGCTGTTAGGTCACAGCTAAGCATGCGTAAGTAAAACCCTACTAAGACTAAAATTCCTGAGAATAAAAAAAGTCCTGGTTTATATAAAATAGTAGTGACTATTACAAAAGTTCACATAACAAAGCCATTACTGTAGAGATTTACAAAAGTTCATATAACAAAGCTGTTACCATAGAGACTCTGTGAACCTGTTTTAGACTGTTCCAAATGGCCTAATACTTAGCAGGCAGGTAACACTGAATTGGACAGAACTGAGGTTTACGCAGCATAAATCTGTTCTGCTATCCACTGTGTTCACTAAGAGACAGAGTGGAAGAAAAGGGCAGGGAGGTGGCATCTGTATGATAAACCCAACTGCACCCCAGTTCTCCAGGGGGCCCCCTCCCCACCACCTGCGTGTAAGCTCTAAGTCTGAAGACCCTGGTTCTAGTCCCAGCTCTGCCACTTTTCTGTTCTGAGCTTCAGTTTCCTCATTTGCAAAACAGACAAAATATTCCTGTTCTACTGTTTCACAGGGATGAGTAAGATGCTCAGTAAGATGACACTTCAAAAAACACAAAACACAAAGCACTGTATATACATGCAAAGGTATCATTTTTAATTGTTGAAACTGGTTATAAGAGAGAAATGAAAAAGGCAAATGGAAAAACTTGCTTAAATACCAATGGGAGAAAAATTAGGAATAGCTCTGAATGATCTCTCAGCTGCCATGATCCCATCAGAAGTGGGACACACACAAAAGGACACATGAATCTTCAGGCTCAGAGGGACCATGAGGAGCCTGCATCACTATCCACTCAGTTGACAATTGCCCGTTCCCATCACAAGCACCTTTCAGCTCTCTGTTGCAGACAATCTGCCCAAGTCCTTTGTGTGTCTTGTATCAAGCTCAGTAGATGATGATAGAAAGTGATTCCAGTTTACAGAAGAATTCATCATATTCTAAGAAGCTCGTTACTCAGAAATTGAATAACAGTCATTATTACAAAATTTTCTTTATCAGAGCTATTGTAGAAATCATTACGCTTCATAACTGCCTGAAAATCCAACTGTTAAATGCTAGGAGTCTATTTGTTCCAAAATGGAATTTTGTGTGTGGTGTGTCTGACCAAAAGTAAAGATGAGTAAGAAGTACTCAGTCAAAAAACAAACAAACAAACAAAAAAACCACCTGCACTGCAGACCAAGTGGCAAACCATTATTTGAAGATGGAACATACATTAATTTAAAATTTATACTGTAAACTCTACAGCAACCACTAAAACCAAAGACTCTGAGAAAAAGTGAGAGAAGGGGAAGAACCAAAAACAAATGCAAAACGCAGAAAACAGTTGCAAGCACCCAAATATACCACTAATTACTTTAAATGTGCATGATCTAAATACATCAATTATAAAAAAAGAGATTGTCAAAGAATGTAGATTTAAAGAACAAGAGACTCAGCAGTGTTAAAAAGTAAAGGAACATTTTTTCCCCATTAATGTAAAAGCTGATTCCCAAATCCTTATGAAAATGGAAGGGATCCTGAATAACTAAACAATCCTGAAAAAGGACAAAGTTGGAGGGCTCACAGGTACCAATTTTAAAAGTTAATGACTCCTGGCAGCGCCTGTGGCTCAAAGGAGTGGGGCACCGGCCCCATCTGCCAGAGGTGGCGGGTTCAAACCCAGTCCCAGCCATAAACCAGAAAAAAAAGTTTATGACTCCTTTCACTTAACACTATGTTTAGGGTCCCTCCATGTCTTATGGCAGGGCATGTCCTTTTATTGCTAAATAATATCCCATTGTATGGATGTACCACTGTTTGTTCCTCCATTCTTCCATTGCAGGGCATCTTGGTTGCTTCCAGTTTGGGGCAAGTATGAATAAAGCTGCTGTAAACACTAAAAAAAAAAACAAATCAAAACAAAACAAAACCCCCCCACACATTGAGTGCTACCCTTTGCACACCAATGAAAGGGAAATAAAATGTCCATAATCTCATTAGTATATATCTGAAGGACAGAACAGAAGACAAGTGGTGGGGACAAAGGGTGAGAAGGGGCCAAAGTTGGAATTATATAAAGTGTTTCCTGTAGTTTTGACTTTGGGAACCAAGTTAATGTTCTTCACTTTAAGCATTTTTAAATTAAATAAACAACTATGAGATGAAGGGAAAATACCCCTACACTGAAAGTGAATTGTAACAAATGAATGTGATTATATTTCAAATGAATGCCTTAACTATACTGAAGGAGAAAGATAACACTTAGGAACGTGTGGCTACACACTCTCAGTCTTGGGCAGGACTGAATTCAGGAACAAACAGCAAACAGACACTAGACTCTTTTTAGGAGGTTTTTTGGGTAGTGATATGGATGAGACCATTCTGAAACTATTTTAGATGTATTACAGGATGTAACAAATGATTAAATGTGTTACTGTTGCTGGGAGCCAGAATACTGTGGAGCCTCTCACTGTGGAAGGAGGGACACAGAAGCACAGAATGAGGACTAGAAAGAACCCTCCAGCGACAAACTGGAACTGGAAGCATAGGTGTGAACTCACGATTTCTAAACTATGTTTATTTTAAAGTCTGATTTCTGACGTCTGATTTTTAAACGATGTTGGGACATTGGTCTGCGTGAGTGTATGTGTATAGAAATGCATCCATTTCCTAGTTCTGTCTGGAGAAGGGATCTAGACACAAAGGCGCTCAGTGGGTGTGAGCACACTTGGATGGTACTCATACCTTGGTCTGTAATAACACTTCCCCTTAAAAGGAACCAAGGAACCAGGGTCTTTGGAGAAATAGTCAATTCCAGGGATAGGGTAGGGTAGGTGCCAGATGAAGAAAATAAGGAAATGCTCAAAACGTGCTGGACACACGTCATAAGAATACGGGAGCTAGAAAAGCATCTCCCACTGTCCAAATCTGAAAAAATTTGAGCACCAAATAACTAAGGATGGTAATAAATTATAAAATTTTCTTAAAAAAAAAAAAAAAAAAAAAACAAAACCCAGTCCATAACCCTTATGGATAGATAGCTAACAAAAAGCTACTGAGATAAAATATTAATAGTGAGTGGTTTGGGATAAAGGGCACATGAATTGTTCACTGTACTATTCCTATTCTTGTAAATTTTCTGTATATGTGCGATTATTTCCAAACAGAAAAAAATTTTAAGTGCTTAGAAAATACAAGTGTACTAATCGAATGCAAATTTATGTTGTTACATAGTCACTTTGGTCTGCCAGCCAGATTGCAAGTTCCTGCAGGAATGGACAATGTTGTCCATTTCATGCATATTTCTTCCCATATCTCTGATTCCCCATGGTGCCCACTTCAAACAGCCATGCAGGAAGGTTGAACAAAAAATGCACCCAACAAAATGAGCCCTACTCCTACTCCTGGAGGAGGCCAGACTCATTCCTGCAGAACAGAAAGCCCACAATTGCTGGAATCTCCCAGAAACATGTAATGAGCATGCCCAAGCCTACACATACCGTCTGGAACAGCCTCCACAGCCAACCTGCCATTTCTCCTTATCATTGTCAGGCCTCAAGTGGTAGATTTTCTGTCTCTAGATCATTAGAAAAACTTCCCTTTCATCTCCTTTTTAAGGAGCAATTACTTAGTAAGGAAACTCCCTGGTATCCCAACAGGACAACTAACCAGGGTCCTACACAGGCCAGTTTGCACATGGCCCACCCACTGAGGCCACTGACGGAGGAATAGCCAGAGTGTCTGCTCAGGGCTTGCCTCCTTTTCTGCTCCAGGTGACTGCTGCAGGCCTGGACTTCACTCTGTGGTGTCCTGCTCACGATGGCCCACACTCCTCACTGCTGCCCTTGAGAACCAACTGTAGAGGCCTCAGCCTGGCACTTAGGCCTTTAGCCTTCTCCCAGCTTCCACGCCAGCCTTATTTGCCCATCCTATAAATGTGTCCTTTGGCCACTCTTCTCAATTCCTCAACCTTCCGTACTTTAGCCCACCTGACACAGCCTTCTTATCCTTGAATTACAGCTCAGCTTTCAAGACCAAGCCCAAGTCTCATGTTTTTGGTGACACGTTTCCTGGCTAGCCCACCCTAACGTGTTCTGCCCACCAGAACCACCAGAGCACTCTTCTTGTTAAGCACTGACATAGACACACGTGCGCCCCTCAGTGCTGCACCCTGCACAGCCCAGCATGATACCTCTCCCCATCCTCACGGGGAAGTGCCCACGGCTACTTCTCTCCTTATCTGGAAACTGAGGCTCGGAGAGGTTGGGCACACAAGCCTTTTAGCTGCCAAATCCACCAAACATGCCACCTGGGAGGGAAAGGCAGGGAGCAGAGGGAGAAGAAGGCAGATGCCCGGAGGGACGAGGATCAAAAAAGAGACCATGGTCAGCCCAGGGAAGGCCTTAAATACAAAACTAAGGAACTGGGGTTTCTTCCTTATAGGCAATGTGGTACTGACAAAAGTTTCATAGGACTTTTATCAACTTTGCTTTACAGGTGTCATGTGTGAAGAGATCAAAATAAGGAGAAAATGGTGGTGGGGAAACAAGAAGGCATTCAGCAGCACATCCCTACAGGGGGACCCACAAGCACCTTCAGGAGAGATGGACTAATGCCTCAGCGGGGTAGCTGGAGCATGGATATTCCAAGACCTTTTTGGTCTGTCTTCCCCAGGCCCACACGACACAGGCCCTGCCCCACTCTGGCTAACACTTGGTAACCACTGGCCTATGCCACCTTCAACTATAACTGTAGCTCTGGTCCCTTTGGCCTCCTCTATGGCTTACAAGGTAAACCAGGAAACCTGACTGCTGTGAACTGGCCCCTTCCCCATTTTCTGCTCCTTTCCCTGAGCAATAGTCTGACACCCTCTCTCAGACCTGGCAGCCAAGAAATTTCGTGGCATCAACACCCAAGAAGCTGCCAGGCATGGTGGCTCACGCCTGTCACCTAGCACTCTGGGAGGCTGAGGTCAGAAGACTGCATAAGGTCAGGAGTTTGAGATAAGCCTTAACAAAGCAAGACTTCATTTTTACTAAAAATAGAAAAATTAGCCAGGCATTGTGATAGGTACCTGTAGTACCAGCTGCTTGGAAGGCTGAAGCAGGAGGATAGCTTGAGCCCAGATGTATGAGGCTGCAGTGAGCTATGACGCTGCCACTGCACTCTAGATGGGGTGACAGTGAAACTCCATCTCGAACAAACAAACAAAACCACCCAACAAGTACAAGGGCTGAGTGAGTTCAGAATAAATGTCTGTGGGAGGAAAGGGGAGTTCTGACTATAAAGCAACAGTATGGCCCCACCCCCACACCAGCCCCTTAGCCGGGAAAGATAAACACAACAGGCACAGCCTGAGCCCAGCCACCACCCCATCACGCAGCCTTTCATGTGTGATTGTGCCAGCCTTGGATCACACCCGATAATTAACAGCAGTTCAGCAGAATCTGAGCCTGCACAGCTAGAGGAAGTGATGTGGGTTTCTGCAAGACAGTGTAAGTCCACACTCTGTTCCCCACCAACAGAAACAAACTTCTTGTTTACTCAGGTTTTTGTTCAGAGTCTCCAAAGTATCTTTACACTCACTTTCCATGGGCTGCTTGTGGCCTCATGTAAAACAAGCAGGGCAAATGTTTTCGTGTCCCTTCCACAAAGACCAACCTGGGGCTCAACAAAGCATTAGTGGCCCACGTCAAATGCACCGTCAATAGCATGACAGGGTTCCAAACCAAGTGTCTCTTCCACAGGCCTGCCTGGGCCTCAACCTCCTGGCTCAAACACTCACTGCTCTGCTTACATTGTTCTGATTTTCTTCTAGAGCCCCTGCTCAGGAATAGAGAAAGCTGACAGCCTGCCTTCTGTTCATCTTCCCACCGAGTGTCTCTCACTCCTCCCCAGGAAGCACCACTCCAGGGACAGACTCCTCCCACAGCCCCAGTGGAGCCCCCAGGGCCTAGGAACAAGCCCTGTGCTCTGCAGAGAGGCCCCTAGACCTTGCCATCCTGGTTTGGGACGCCTGGCTCAGCTAACACTACTCTGTGACCCAGCCTGCCGCCAGCCATCACACACAGATGGAAATGCAGAGCAAATGAGACTGCCACGGACACAAGATGACACACAGGCGGCTCTGGGAAGTTTTATTTCTCAAATGCCCCATAAAATAAACGAGCCCCTGGACATCATCCTGATTTAGATATAGAATTTCTTTCCCTTGGGTTGCAATGCTATTTGTTTTAATCAGATCTACATAAACAAAATTTAGACAAACTCAGCAACTCCTCTGAGCACATACATCAAAAAATAAAAAATAAAAACCCAAAACACAACATATAGCAACCTCCAATGAGTAGCACCAGCAGAATCACTAGCACTCAGATTTCTAGTAAAATAGAGACATCAGAAATTCACCACAAAGAAAGGCTATGTTTATAAAGACCAAGAGAAGGGGAAGGTTGAAGAAATAACCCACTGATCTTTATCAGTGGAGGCCAGCCTTCTTTAGAACTAATTTCCCCTACACAGACATAAAGGAAATAAAACAGTATAAAAAGTGGTTAAGTTCAAAGAATATTTTTATGTTTAAAATTATTTTTTTGGAAAGCACATAGATTCAATTTTTACTCAAGGAAACTAGGTATTTTTTTTAAAAAACAACAGCAGTAACGTGTGATTTCACAATGAAAACTTTTTTTATCGGTAGTACTGGTTCAGTTCAAAGTTCATCAAAATCACTGTTCTTGTTCCAGTTTTCCCTCAATCATAAAAATCCATCAATAGCCAAAGGATATTCTTTCCGCATAAGACAAATAGGCCAGGATGGGGTACGGGCTTGGGACTGCAGCACATGGCCAACGCCAGCAGGTCTGGTCCTTAACAGGTGATGTCTCTGGGGCAGGGCAGGGACAGCTAACCTGGGACAGCATTTTCCAGGGGCAGGTGGCCACCAGGAAGCACATGGGAAATGCTGGGGGGAAAGGGGAGGAAGGAAATGCAGGGCCCTTGTTTACAGCATAAGTACATTGAGGAAAGCGTCTGACAATCACATTTTAAATCATCAGACCACATCATGGTTATTTCTTGGGGACTCATGACTTGAGCTAAAGCCCATGGTGAATCCTTTTGTAAAGGGATTCAGTGCCTCCTAATCTTTCCTGTTTGCTAAAGTTTTGGTATATTATGAAATTTTCTCAAAGCGATTCTCCCCTTTTCATTTCCCTTGATGCTTTTCTTCACATAAAAGACAGAAGATGATTTCAAAAGAAAACAGTTTCCATCTTCTGGGAGGACAAACCACTTTTAAAGTAGTGTTTCCTAGCTTTTAATGACTAGGTTGAGTTGTGTGCCATAGGAACTTTGCCGCTGGGCTGCCCTGCCCACCAAACCTCAGCAACTCCTCTGAGCAGGGCAGCGGAGGTGAGGATGAGTGAATGAACACACCATCTATGTGGCTTCCAGTGAGTCTGCACTCCAGTCATCCTTGAGTCCACTCATGCCCCCCAGAGCCAGCTCTCTTTCTGCTCCAGGCCACTGTGCATGCTTTCCTCTCTGGAAAAGCGTAAGCCTCAACTGCTTTTCCAGATACCACCCTACTCAGCTGGTCGAGAATATAAGGACATTTCTCCAATGTCCTTGCAGTTCCCTGCATTAGAAATTTTGTAGAATTTATTTCATAGTCCTTCAATTGGTTACTTGATAATTTCTTTTGCTCACCAGATGGTATTCTCTGTGAAAGAGGGGTTGTGTCTGTCTTGTCTTGTCACAAACCCTGGCCAAGAGTAGTTGGGTGGTAAGAATCAGCTAGATAAATTAGTAAATACTTTTATAAGCATGGATTTCATAGTAATGATGGTCAAAGACATAGACACTGGGCTCTGCACTGCATGTACTGGGGCACAAGTGCTCATGTAACTTCTATCACTTAAAACTGTACCCATTATGCCATTAAGTTAAAAACAAAATAAGTAGGACTCCTGTACAAGTCTAAAAAAATACGTAAACATAAACGCAAAAATTTATATTACAAATAAAGTATCTCAGGAATCTATATATCCTTGTTTGAAGACAGAAGAATTTCTCTCTCTTTGAAGGGCTAGTTTCCATGGCTACCAAAGACATTCCAATGCTTCTAGTGGAAAACTTCTCCCAACAAGAATCAATGCAGGGTGCATATTAAAAGTTGTAGACTTATTTGAATCTATTTTTATTTAAACATTTTTTAATAGGTATTCTTCAAAAACATGGGCTCTCTTGTCTGACCTCCCTCTCTGAATGAAATATATCACTCCAATCAAAACAGCCAAACCAATATCATCTCTGATTTTAGTGACAGGCTTCAAATACTGCTACTTAATAAGTAACTTAAGAAAGGCACTTTGGCACATTTCTCAGATTCCAGTTTTTAAAGAAAAATAAGAAAAATGTGTACTGAAGTCTGACCTGGGAGCTTGGCAAAACCATTAAAAACAAACATGTCTGAAGGCACCAGCAACCCCAGGGCATGTCAAGGACCCAGCTAAACTGCCTGGAACGAACTGGTAGCTGGAGGGGCTGTTCCAAGAGCTGCTGTGGGTTCCATCTGCAAAAGAGCCATGTGGACCTGTGGCTGAGACTGAGCCCTTCTTTGAGGTCCCCCCTAAACAATACCTGTGGGAAATTCAGTCAAATCCACTCACTGCCATGTAAAAGGCAAGCCCCTGCTGAGCAGCACTGAGAGGGGACAGGAGGAGCACCCATGGAAAGGCAGGAAGGGTGGGAAGTGCCTTTTCTGGGATCTCAGAGTAGCTGAGGAAGACAGGGGAAGAGCTTCACATCACGGGGGGAGCCGCAGGGGCTGAGAGATCCACCTTCCTGTAACAGGGTCCCAAAGGACCACTTCAGCTGGAATGCAACTTGTCCACAGGCAGATGTAAGAGGGAAAACGAAATCAATTTCTCTGAAGCCTCCACATTCCACTGCTCCACTCTGCTTTGGGTAATTAATTGAAGGAAGAGGAAAAAAACTGATAAAGCATGAAAAGCAGAGCAGCTCAGGATACATCAGCATGGACACGGCTGGATAGATGTGGTCTATCCCCTCACCAGACACAGAAAGAATTTCCAACTGATGAGAAAAAGCAGCCTGAGCTCTGGAGGCAGACAGACCCTAGCCTTACTATTTACCAGCTGTGTAACTTTGAAAATGCTGATAAACCTCTCTGAGCCTTGATTCCCTCATCTGTGTAACTTTGAAAATGCTGATAAAGCTCTCTGAGCCTTGATTCCCTCATCTGTAAACTGAGGCACAGAGTACTTACTTTGCCAAAGTAAAAGAGAATATCAAATGAAATAAATTGATTAAAGCACCAGGCCCAGTGCCTGGTATGTATCCTACTTGGTACATTAGCGATGATTACAAACGATAAAGAAAAATTCCCTCACATAATCTACATCCCAGACTTGGCAATCAAAAAGCACAGACCTCTCTTCCTTATCTGAGGGCAGAGGCTACAGCAATCTGTCCTGTGTATGCCTTCAATTCCATCTCCACCTCTGCACTCCCGGCAGTCTTGCCAGTGTACTCACTGGCTCTACCAGACAGGAAGACATCAGGCCCCACTCTTCTCACCATTTGCCAGGAGATGGAAAGTGCTTTGTCATCCCTACAGATCCTACTCAACTTTCAATGCCCAGCTGGAGACCAGCTTCCTCAGGGGAGCCCTTCCTGACCTGCCGATGTCCCATTGCACTCCTAGGGCATACTTCCAGGAACATGTTTGATGCTAGAACACACTTGATGGATAGCCTAAGAGAGATACATGGCTAGAATCCATACAGGGCCCTGGCATTCCTTGGCATGTCTCTGTAGGCCTGCTCATAAGTACCAGCTGATGACTCAAGGACAGGTGGGACAGCACAGCTCTGGGCAGGTGGCATGCCATCACTCACTTAATTAGATTCCTTCAGATGCAGCCAGTCTCTAAGACTTTGAGGCTCTTGTGAAGGTACCAGCAGACAATGCAAATCAAGATTTATTTTAAAGCAGAATTTTAAGACAATGATGAAGTTCAGTATGGATTAATATTTTATCCCTGAATCCAAACCAATCTCTTCTGAGAGTCAGACTTAAAGAAATCAGGCTAACGCTCCAATGGCCTCTTCAGGCCCCAGAAAGAAATGCTAGCAAGTGAGCCTCCAGACTAAAAATAAGAAGTCTTTTCCAACACACAGCAAAGGCTGCTGGGGGGACTACAGCCAGGCCAGTGTGGAGCACTCTCACATTTGGAAAGGTCTTTCTTTCAGTTTACAAAGTCCCTTCCCATCCATTCTCTCCTTGGTTCTTAGGATGGCTCTGTGAGGAAAACCACAGAGCAGATGGGGCTATCTAATTCTAGGGATGAGAAAACCCTGGCTCAGAGAAGTTAAGTATATTGACCACAGTCACATTTCTAGAAAGTAAAGAACCAGGATCAGAGCCAGGACTTCTAACCTGTGACTTGGCGCTCTTCCCACTACGACACGGAGAAAGCAATAACCACAGCAACTAGTAATCCCCTTGGACAAGGGAGTCACTGTGGGCCAAGACAGCACACAGATCACAGCCATGCGCACTGCTTTAGCCCCAGCTGGGCAGACACTGAGACCATATGGCCAAAATAGCCAACCTCCCAGGCTCAGTCTATTGAGAGTGAAGCTTCTGACATCCCCACTCCCAGGAAGATAAGCCCAAATTACAGCCTCCAGACATCACCACCCCAGACCGAGGAGCCAGGGTCTATCAGCCAAGGGCTTGCCCACAGGAGACTTCATCTCCATGAAGCCTCTGCTCTCTTTGCTGCTGCTCTGGTTGTAGCCCAATCCCTAATCGCCTAGTGCACCATTGTCCACATGCCTCTGAGCTGCTTCCACTCACTCTTCAGCCCTTCCTGTTCACTCCATTCCATCCAGGGTTGCTGCTCCACCATGGCAAGCCATCCTTTACCCTGACCCTCTTCAGAGGGATCCCACAGTCTCCTTGTTTGGCATCCCTCTCACACCCTGGCTGCTGTAGTTCTTCTCTACCTAGGCCAATATCCCCTCATCCTGTGATATAAAACCAAACAAACAAAAACCCCCATCCTTTAAGGAAGGTGCCAGTGGGCCGCATGACCTCCCCTTTTGCTGTATCATCTTTCACTGACCTCCAGAACTGAAGATTTTGACTCCTGGCTCCCGGCCTTCCTCTCTGTCCCAACTTCTACAGGCACCCTGAGAAACTCCCAATAGCCCCTGCTTGCCTTGGCTTTTTGATTCCTCAACATATCAGTCTCCAACAATCACCTCTTCTGTGCTACCGCAGCCACCCAAACCCACTGTCGCACCCTGAGTTTTATCACGCCTCAAATCATGAATTCTAGCCTTCAGTTCTCTGACTACAACTTCATCATGCCAGCTTATTCAATTATCACCACTATAAATATTTTGAACCTCTGAAATGTCCAGTCCAATGACACTCCTATTTTCCCCAATCTGTTATGCCTCCCCCTTCCTTCTAATCCACCTTATATTACATGATCTATTATTATAGCCATGTCCCCACTGAGGTCCTAAATCCTCTTCCATCTTTTTTACTATCTATACATAGCTAGCAAAATCCTCACAGCTAGGAAAGCCTCCTTTTCAACACACAGTTAGCAAAAAGCTCAAATCCTCCCTTTCTCCATGCCTGGATAAGAATAGCCAAGCACGACTACAGGAAGTCAGATGGTAGGATGTACCAACATCAGCACAGACTCGTCATCCCCAGCTCCCAACTGGACCGCAACGCTACCAACCACTGACACTACGTATAGTTTCTCTGTCCTCTTCTTCACTTTCTGCAATGATTGTTTTTAGCTTTATCTACTGTCCTCAGACATGTGACTCTGCCACCTGTCTCCTGCTTCAGAGAAGTAAGAATCAGGCAGGAATACCTCCAGCTTCCCACTACCAAATCAAACTCATATCTGTTTCACTTTATATTTTTTTCTTCTCACTACACAGAAAAGTATCTTCTTGTAATACTGTCTTCTGACATCTCAATGAGTTGAGTTTTCTAATCCACGATTATCATATGTTCTATTTATAAAGGTCTTTCTTAATTTCCTTCAGCCAAATTTTATATAGAAGATTCCTTGAGATTCAGTCTCAAAAAAAAAAAAAAAGAAGAAGATTCTTGCCTGGGCGGCGCCTGTGGCTTAGTGTGTAGGACGCCAGCCCCATATACCAAGGGTGGTGGGTTCAAACCCAGCCCCAGCAAAACTGCAACAAAAAAATAGCTGGGCATTGTGGCAGGCACCTATGCTCCCAGCTACTTGGGAGGCTAAGGCAAGAGAATCACCTAAGCCCAGGAGTTGGAGGTTGCTGTGAGCTGTGATGCCAGCACTCTACCGAGGGTGATGGTGAGACTCTGTCTCTAAAAAAAAAAAAAAAAAAAGAAGAAGAAGAAGAAGAAGATTCTTGCCTTATACATTTTCCATTGTATTTATTCCCAGAATCCTTATTTTTTTTTTTCAGAATCTTGATTTTTTAAGTTTTTTTTTTTTTTTTTAATCTTCCATGTATCTACTTAACATTTTGGACACAGAATACAATTACAATGATAGTTTTTATGTAGCTTTCTGATACTTTCAGCCTCTTTGTGAGTTCCAGATTGGTTTCCATTGACACATTCAATCTTATTTGGGGCATGTTTTCCTGAGTCTTTGCATGTCTACTAACCTTGACTCAATGCCAGACACAAAGACTTGTTCTCTGCTAGATATGTTTATTCCTATAAATATTCTTGTGCTTTGTTCTGTGATGTAGTTAAGTAACTTTAATAAAAGTATTTGATTCTTTCAGGTCTTGCTCTAATGATCTGTTAAGTTAGTCTGGATCATCATTCAGTCTAAGGCTGATTATCCTCACCACTGAGGCAAAACATTTCTGAATACTCTATCCAATGGCCTATCTACCAATTATGAATTTCTCCAGTCTGGCCAGAAAATAGGCAACATTGGCTGGTGAGAATAGGCAATATTCCTGGCCCCATAGGAGTGCTAAACACCTACCTATAATCCAATAGTTCTCAACTTTCCTAACACCGCGGCCCTTTAATAAAGTTCCTGTGGGTCGTGACCCACAGGGTTGAGAACCTGAGAACCGCTGCTATAATCTATTCTAATTATTCTCCAGCCTTAGGTAGTTTTCCCTCATACACATGCTAAAAAGTGCTCAGCTGAATACTTAGGAGACCCTCTACTGATCTCTGCCGTTCTTTCTGTGCACCTCACTCCTCCATTACTCTGTTCTGCATACTTTAACCACCCTGGTCTCCACAGACTCCTCCCTTCACCTTTTCAACCCAGGGAGACCACAGGGCTCCATCTGGGTTCTCCCTCTTTCTCCATGGCCCAGGAACTCTTTCAAGCCAGTAGGCTGGGGCAATCATGCAGTTCATTTCATTAATTTCCTGTGCCTTGGGGATCCTTCCTTGCCTGATCGCCAGTGTCTTGTAAACCACTGTTCTACATACTCCTTTTGGTTTTGTTGTTGTTTCAGGTAGGAGGGTAAATCCAGTCCTATTACTTCATCTCGACTAGAAGCACAAGTCTCTTTTAATTTTATTTTAATGATATTTTAAAATCACCTTTATCAAGATACAAGCCACAATAAAATGTACACAATTTAAGCATACAGTTTGGCTAATGCTGACACCCATGTAAAGAATACCCCAATCAAGATATGGAACATTTACGCAACATTCCTCCCCCAAAGCTGTTTCATTTCAATCCTCTTCACAGTCAACTCCACCTCCCACCCAGAAAATCAATGATCTGATTTCTAAAGGTATGGATTAGTTCTACTTGTTATAGAACTTCATAAAAATGTCATCTTTTGTATCTGGCTTTTGTTTTTGAGCCAGGCACAATAACTGATGATGTTGTACTCTAATGATATTATAATGTGTGAATATATCACAATTTTTGTCTATTTAACTAGTAGACATTTGAATTTTTCCAGTTTAGAGCTACTATGATAAGGTTGTATGAATGTTTATTAACAAGTCATCTTATGGATACAGGTTTTCATTTCTCAGGTAAATAGAACTTAGAAATGGAACAGCTGGATCATATGGTAAGTACATGGGTCATTACGAAAGTTTTGAGATACATAAAAATAAAGAAATGTAACATTTGCATAGGTGGAAACAAATGAAGCCTTCCCACCAATACTGATAAGCCGAGCAAGGTGAAACTTGCACGGGTGAATCAGAAAGGATGCTGTCAACTGTGTTTCTTGGAAGTGAAATAATGAGCCATAACACAGACTCTTTCAAAACTTTTGCAGTGACCCATGTACGTGTTTAACTTTTAAAACTGTATATGTTTCTATGAGCAATGCATGACCATATCAGTTGCTCTACACTCTTGCTGACAATATTGTCAGCCTTTTTTTAGATACTCTACAACATATATAACAGCTTCTCATTTTTTAACTTGCATTTCTCTGATGACTAACAATATTGAACACTGTGATATGTACTCACTGGGTACTAGTATACATTCTTCCGTGAAGTAGCTATTTAAGTCTTATGCCAATTTTTAATTGGATCTTTCTTTCATCTTATTACCTAGTTAAGAATTCTTCAAATATACTAGATACAAGCTTTTTTCATACATATGTAGAGTACTTTTTCCCAGTGTGTGGTTTCCCTTTTAATTTCTAATTTCTGAAGAACAGAAATCTATTTAGAAAACATTTACATATTTAGCCTTTTAATTAAATCTATGATCTATTTCAAGTTAATGTTTGTGTCTGGTGTGACCTCCCTCCCCCCCCCAAAAAAAAACCTGTCCTTTCTTGATTATTTGTCATCTTTAATGAAAAGCAATTGACCATATATATGTATTTCCGGATTCTCTATTCTTTTCAATTATTCTAGGCATCTATCTTTATGACAAGTGATACTGTATTTACTATAGCTTTATGGTAAGTCTTGAAATCAGATAGTGTGAGTTCTTTAATTCTGTTCGTTAAGATTATTTTGGTTATTATAGGTCCTTTGCAATTGCATGGTAGTTTTAGAATCAGCTTGTCAGTTCCTTTTTAAAAGGGCTATTAAAATTTATAAGGGGACCATATTAATGAAAAAATTTGAGGAAAATGGCCATCTTAACAATACTGAGTCTTCCAATTCATGAGCATGGTATATGGTATATCTTCATTTGTTCAAATAATCTTTAATTCGACTAATCAGTGTTTTGAAGTTCTAGCATAGAAGTCTTCCTTATCTCTTATTCTATTTATTCCTAACTTTTTAATATGTTGATACTATTAGAAATAATTTTTGCAAAATTCTATTTCTCACATTTGCAGCTTGTATATAGGATAAAATTGATTTTTCTATACAGACCTCACTATATTCACTTATTAATTCTAGTAGGTTTTTGGTTGAATTACTAGGACTTTCTACATAGAAAATCATGTCTATGAATATAGTTTTTTCTTTCCTTCCAATATTTCTGCCTTTTCCTTGCCTCCACTACTTCTGTTGTAACACTGAATAGAAGAAGTGATAGAAAATGCTTACCTTATTCCTTATCTTAGGAACTAGGTATTCAGTCTTTCACCACTAAGTATGACATCAGCTATAGATTTCTTTTTTGCACATGATCTTTTTCAGGTTGAAGAAGTTCTTATATATTCCTAATTTACTAAGAGTTATTATGCATGGTTATAGAATATTGTCAATGGTGTTTCCTGCACTTACTGAAATGATCATACCACTTTCTTTTACCTTCTGTTAATATGATAAAGACATTGTTTGATTTTCCGGTGGTGAACCAACTGTGTATTTCTGGTATACACCCCACTGGGGCATGAGATATTTAATTCCTTTTATATTGCTAGATTCTGTTTGTTATTATTTTAGAATTTTGTGTTTATATTCATTAAAGGTACTATTCTTTTTTCATTGTGTCTTTGTAAAGTTTTGGTATCAAGATTATTCTGGCTTCATGAGTTGGAGAATTTTCCCTATAATTATACTACCTGAAATAATTTTTTCTCAGGAAAAGTATGACTTCTTTCTAAATTGGCTGACAGAATTCACTTTTGACTTGTGTAGGTCTCTAGTTTTTTTTTGAGAGAAGGTTTATGAATTCCATTTTAAAAAGCAAATGGACTCTTCAGATTTTTTATTTCTTCTTGGTAAGCTGTATTTTTCAAGGAATTTGCCTATTTCTCCTAAGTTATTGAATTTGTTATAAAATTGTTCACCCTATTCTATTGTTACCATTTTAATGTCTTGAATTTATTTGCTTTCCTTTTTTCTAGATTGGTAGATAAAAGATTGGTAGATGACTAAATTTAAACCTTTCTTTCTTACTGATATAGCTATCAATTTCCCTCTAAGCACTGCTTTAGATGGATCATGCATATGCTGAGATGTCGTGGGTTTTTTTTTTTTTTTAAATCATTCAGTTTAAAATATTTTCTAAGTTTTACTATAACATTTTTGAGTTACAGGTTATTTAGAGATATGTTATTTAATTTCCAAATCTCTTTTTCTAGACAGCTTGTTATTGATTTCTGTTTTACACCAATGGCAGTTACAAATAACATATTAATAATATTTCAGTCTTTTGAGATTTAGCAAGCCTGTTTTTTATGGCCACATTATAGACTACCCTAGAGAATGTTCCATGTGCTCCTGAAAAGAATGTGTATTCTACAGTTGTTGAATGTAGTATTTTGTGAATGTCATTTAGGTTCAAGTTGGCTGACAGTTATTAAAATATCTAAATATAATTTAGATATTATCAATATTTGCTATTTTTCATCTCCTTGCTCAATCAATTATTGAGAAGGGACTATAAAATTTTAACAATTATTTGTGGATTTTTAATTTTTTCCATTCAATTTTAACAGCTGTTGCTTCATATACTTTAAAGCCATTATTATGTACAAACACATTTAGGATCATTGTGTCTTCTTAAGGAACTGACTCGTCCATCACTTTGAAATGTCTCTAAGGTGCGCTTAGATTCTAAGCACTCTAGAGATTCTCCTTGTATTGCAGTCCATTTTGTGTGGCATTAATACACTTACTTCATTCCTTTCTATTTAATCTCTGTCTTTATATCTATAGCATCTTGAATTTTTATTCAGCTTAACAACTTCTTTTAACTAGAATGTGCCATTTTCATTTAAGGCAATTATTGATATGGTTGAGTTTGTGTCTATCATCTTGTCTTTTAGATCAGTGGTTAACCTTCCTAATGCCTTAGGTTAACCTTAACCTTTCTATTGCTGTGATGTATTTTCATTGTTACAAACGGGGTGTGACCCACAGGTTGAGAACTGCTGTTTTAGATTGTAGTGCCACTTTTTAAATTAATCTTTCTTTCTTTCTTTCTTTCTTTCTTTCTTTCTTTCTTTCTTTCTTTCGTTCTTTCTTTCGTTCTTTCTTTCGTTCTCTCTCTCTCTCTCTCTCTCTCTTTTTTGAGAAAGTGTCTCATTTTGTTGCCCCATGGCATCACATAATTCACAGCAACCTCAAACTCTTGGGCTCAAGTGATTATTTTGCCTCAGCCTCCCAAGTAGCTGGGACTACAGGCACCTGCCACAAAATCCGGCTATTTTTAGAGATGGGGGTCTCACTCTAGCTCAGGATGGTCTTGAACTCTTGAGCTCAGGCAATCCGCCCACCTCAGTCTCCCAGAATGCTGGAATTAGAGGTGTGAACCACCATGCCCAGCCTACTTTTTAAATTTCTTTAACCACTGCTTTAGAGATCATCCTACACATCCTTAAGTTACCACAGTTTACCATGAATTCATATTATTTCACATACAGTATAAGAACTTTACCACAGTAAAGCTCCATTTAACTCCCTTCTATCTTCTGTGCCACTGGTGTCCTAAGGTTTACTTTTACCTGATATATTCCCATAATATCTTATTATTTTTTACTTTAAGTGATTAATATTAAAAGAAATTTAGAAATCAGAAAAAAAATTTTATCTTTACCTTCATGTTTGCCATTTTTAGTGCTCCTTTTTTATATGTATATTTACATTTCTATCCATTATTCATTTCTTTAAACCTGTAAAACTTCCGTCAACATGTCTTACAGTACACATTTATTGGTGACCAATTTTCTTGATTTTTGTTTACCTGAATTTTTTTATACTTCATCTTATTTTGAAGAATGTTTTTGCTTTGCACAGAGTTCTAGTTATTTTCTTTCAGCTCTTTAAAGATATAATTCTGTCGTCCTATGGCTTGTAATACTTCGGAAAATAAGTCAATGAATATTCTTACTATTTTCTGCTAGTAATGTAATGCACCTTTTCTTGGTTTCTCTTAAAATATCTTTATCTTTTACTTTTGGAAATTTGAATTTTCATGAGGTTAGGAGGGATTCTCTTTGTGTTTATACTGGTTGAAGTTTGTTGGGCTTCTCAGATCTATAAATTTATAATTTTCATAAAATCTGCATCATTTTCAGCTATTATTTCTTTCAAAATGTTTTCTTCCCTAATGTCTCTTTCTTCTTCTATAACTCCAGTTTCATTTATATCAGATTGGTTATTATTGGCCTAGAGATCGTTAAGCCTTTACTGATATTTTTTCCTTTAGTGTGCAAACTATTCTTTTTATTTCAGATATTATATTGTTTCTATTTCTCTGCTGAGATTTGCCATCTGTTCCTTTACTATGTCCATCTTTTTCTTTGAATCCTTGTATAGGCTTGCAGTAGTGATTTCAAAGTCTTTGACTACTTATTGCAACATTTGTCATATTTTGTTTCTATTGATTGTTCCCGCTTGATTATGGTTTATGTATTTCTGCTTCTTTTCATGTCTTACCTTTTTTTTAAAAAAATCATGAGGGGAAACATTTTAAGAATGTCTGGATTTTGGTGTCTTCCTTTAATGAGTATCAATTTTTGTTTTGGCATACATTTAACTTATTGGCCATTTGGCCTGATCCTTCTGAAGCTTTTTAGAAACTTTAGACTGGTCTACAGTAACCTTACTTTAGGGTTTAAAGTAGGCCACACCCAAGGCCTGGCTTTTCTGGAGTTTCAATTAGATGCCCAATATATTCATTAAGATCAATCCATTCTAGAACCATATGCCCTCCATCAGCTTACATGTTTCTACTAGCTGGTTATTGCCAGGCCTCAATAAGTATAATCTGTCACACAAGCAAGTGGGTATGTGGTTGAAGATTTCTGGAGCCCTTTCTCTGCACACCTCTCTCCAGTACTCTGCCCTGAAAATTCCAGCTGTCTTAGCAGCACTAAACTCTATAGTTTACCTCCTCAGCAAATAGACTATCATCTTCTGCTGGGTTTTGGCTCCCTCTGCCATAATTCTGAAAGTATTTCTAGGCAGAAAGCCAGGATAATTGTGGGGCTTATCTAATGTGTTTCCTTTCTCTTAGGTATCCCAATCCTGTGAATCCTATTTCTATTTTCTGAAAATATTTGCTTCATATTTTAGAGTTGTTTTATGATAAAAGGTCCAGTCTGGTACCATTAGTATGTTGTTGTTGGAAGTGGATTATAGTAGTCTTAAAATAGCCTCTCTACATACATTCTTGTATCTGTACAGTCCATTTATATTACTGCAGCCATGATAATTTTCATATGCAGATTTCCCCCAAAGTTTTATGAAGAAATGTCAAACATCCACAAAGGTAGAATTAACCCATATGCCTACTACTTTCATCCCATTATTAACATCTGCTACATTTTCTTTATCCCCTATGTATGTATCCTTCTATCCATTCACCAATTAATCTTATCTTTTTATAGCATTTTAAGGTAAACTGACAACATCAAAACACAGCATAATTTTTATAAGATGAAAATTTAAAACACATCACTTCCTGCTAAAAATTCATTAGTGGATCCCCCTACCCTTCAGCTGATGACCAAATGTTTTAGACCTGGTCTAAAAAGTCCTGTGTGGGCTGGGGACATGGCTCACACTTCTAATCCTACCACTCTGGGAGGCTGAGATAAGTGGATTGCTTGAGCAAAAGCAAGACCCCATCTCTACTAAAAATAGAAAAACTAGCCGGGTATCATGGTGGGTGCCTATAATCCCAACTACTTGGGAGGCTGAGGCAGGATAATCAGTGGAGCCCAGGAGTTTGAGGTTGCTATGAGCTACCTCATCTCAATGACACCATGGCACTCCACCCAGGGTGACAGAGTCTCTGTCCTAAGTGATCTGGCTTCTGCAGGACAGTCTCTCCTCTCCTCTTCTCTGCCCTCTCTTCCCCAGCTTCCTAGATTCCTGCCACCTTGGCTCTGTTCAGTTCCTCCAGTGTCCTCTGTTCCTTCCTATTGTTGGGGTCTTTGCATGGGTTTTTCCCTTGACGGGAATACTCTACCCAGCCTCTTTTCTCATTTTGCCTAGATATGACAACTATTCATTGTTCACTTCTTCTAGGATGCTTTCCCTGCCCTCTAGATAAATGTCAGTTGTGCCCATTAAATACTTTCACAGTACTATGTACCTTTCTTTGAAAGCATTAATATTTGTAATTATTATTTTTGTCTTCCCATTACACACAAGCTTTATGAAAACAGAAACTGTTTTGTCACCATTGTAACCCTGGAGCCTACTAAGGCACTTGGCAAACACATCTACCACTGTGTAGGCACTAAAAAAATATTAATTACATGAATAAACAAGTTCCTTCTTAAGAAGTATAAGTGGCGGGGGGAAGGAACTAGCTAAATGTTCTGCTTCCTATTTATCTGTTATATCAAACCCTTCTGCCTCCAGGCCAAGGAGCAGTTGGCCTACTCCAGAGAGCTGAGAAACAAAGTCATATAGGAAGTCCTCCAAAGACAGAAAACCACAATTTTCTAATGCTCTTCCAGAGAGCCTGTATAAATTCTCCTAACACTGTGGATACTTATCTTCAATTGATTCTCAAAGATACAGCTCTGCATATTAGAGTTTTGGTTTTTTTTCAGAGAAAATATTTTCCAAAAATGGTATCTTTAAGGGTTTAAAATGAAAAGCTCATGCCTCACCCCAAGGATACTCATCCCACACACCAGCAATAACACAGCTCTCCTTTGCTTTGTGGGACCTGTGCATGCTGTCTCATCGGAGGATACCTAGGCCTTGGGTACATACATTTGCTGAAACATTAAAATTAAACTCAGAAAAGGAATAACTATTGAACTTACATAAAAAAGAGTTCCCTACATTATAGACCTACGGGTCTTTCTATACCAAAGCTGTCCTGGAATATCAATATTTGATCTCCGTAAGCAGTTTTACCAGCTAAAAGAATATTATAGAAAAGAGAAGGGGGGAAATTGGCATAAGTTGACAGTAGCATCTTAAGAGGCAATCATCAATATGTTTCTCACAGGAAATCAAATGATTAAACTCATAAACATCCTTTTTGTTGGAAAAGTAATGGCAATTATTAATGCCACCAACTGAACAGGGAACAGAGGAAAATTATTGCTTTAATTTCAACTATTAAGTTATCAACAGCTTTATAAAAATCTAGGTCTGTGCACAAAAGCATAGTAATGAATTCTCTTCCCTGAGGATTTGGAATCAACAGATTCAGCAGCCTGCCCTGCAACACAAATGCCCTCAACAACCTTTCCCCTGCTCCTAAGCTGCACATTAACAAACCAGAGCACAGGTGCAAGGAAGACTGCTGACAGACTGGTCTACTTAGTACACAGCTCTCCATCGGCAAAATGGGTGTCCACGAGGGCACATGTGGCCAGAGGTGCCTCCTGGGTCCTCAGAGGTCTTTGCTATGTGTTATAAAAAAGAACTTCGTAGGGAACAGATGATAGCCACAGCTGACAAGTGAGAGAGCTCTACTGAATCTGTCGCTAGTGCCTGGCTGCTGTCCACTACTGTTGCCAGGGAAACAGACGTCAGCTTGATGGAAACAAGGATCAGCGAAAACTTTCACTTACCTCGTTTCCACTGATCCCGACAGCCATTTCTATGGAAACAGTAGCTGCGAGCCAGCGGCAGAGAGGTTACCACTCACTTGTTAATGTCAGGTGTGGCTACCAGCCTGTGCACTTCAGGTACCATGGTACCGACAGCACCAGGATCCAGCTGTCCGCTACCCCAGACAGCCTGTAAACTCTGCAACAAGAAAGGCCAGTGTTCAAAAGTATAGACAAATGTTTAGCTTGGTCTTTTATCAGAAAAAGGAAATTTAGCATTCTTTAATTTTAAGCCAAATTGGCGCATAATTTCTTGGTCTATCAAGAAACCATGAGAGGTTACTGAATGACTGAGTCTTTCTAGCATCCTGACTTCAGCAATCAATTCCATTTACAACATTACTTCAAAATTCAAGAAAAGGGGCATCCAATGGTGTAGACAAATCTTCCACATATTAGCCTAGTGAAATCAAAGATAAATCTAGCCAAATAATGCAGGGAAGTATTTTGCTATAAGCAATCATTAAGGGTATCGTGGGCATTCTGGCAGGATAACCATCACTAATTACACACAGGAAATCTTTTTTTCATCATAAGAATTATCTATAAAGAGTCCTCCACTATCTCTTTGTTTTTAGACTAGACTTCTGTGTGCCTTATCAGCCATTTGCCCGAAACTCTCCTGTTGGCCAAGATATGGGATTAGCTCATTAACTCAGAACAGTTTTATTCTATAATGTGTGGTGGTAACAAATCACACTACCCCATGACCTGGACAATATCCTTTTTCCACTACTTTGTATGATGTGGATAGGTCAGAGGTACATTTATTGGAGGAAATCTGTTGTTCATTTTCTATCAGTAGATGCTGGTAAGGTATTGAATGAGAGAAAAACCTAATTCCCATCATGAAAAATTTATGAGAATGCCTATTCCCACAGGGTATGTCTCCACTTAGAAAATATTCACAAGTGACACCACCACCATCTATTTGTGCATTTTGCCTCCTGGGTCACCTTTCAAGTAGAAGAAATCAGAGATTGCCTGGCTCATAACAGTATGAATTTAAATGACCAGGGTATAAACTAAAATGCCTCAAACCTGATTCCATTCTGTAAAATTCTGATACAATCAGGCCATGTAGTCCCACCAGCACTGTCAACTACCTTCCCTCTCCACTTTCTCTCCATATCATAAACTTTCTTTTCAGAAACAAAGATTCATGAAAGCAGCCTTGCCTGAGTCTTTGTCTAGGTTTGGGCCCCAGTATTTGATATACCTAGAATGGGATGTAGGAAGTGAGACCTAAAAGATGAACTGGTTTGAAAATCACCCTACTCTTCCATAAATCTTCATTTCATCCATGTTCTCTCAAAATTTCTAATGTTAAAATGAATAGGCCTTTAGCAATACAAAATTAGATTAATGATCTAAAAAGGTACCTGTGAGCTGGTATATCTAGAATTTATCAGGACACAAAGAATAAAAACCAATTTAGAGCTGAATGACTTCAAACTTACGGGTTAGATTCACATTCAATTTCATGTCATAATGCTGGTTTACTAAGAACATTTATCGCCTAAAAACATACGAGGCCTTTTTAACAAAGTGTTTTCAAATACTTTTTATAAAATATTGGCAAAACCAAAACTCTGAAATCATAAGTGAATTATAAATGATTTTAATCTATTCTTTAAAGCAAGCCCAGGAGATGGTTTATTTAGCAATATCCTTTAATCTTTAGTTTATGTCATTACATATTTACATAATAGAACATTTAAAAATATCACTGACTTTTCACTAATGCGGACTTATCTTGGCCAATTATTATTAGTTGGTTTGAAAGGACTTAATTGATTAGATTCTTTTCTTGCATCAAATCCTGTTTTACCCACTCTTACTGGAGCTATCATAATGACAATGACCAAGCATTCGGCATTCTTTAGCTCACTGAATCCTCACTGGACTCCATATGGTCAGTACTATGATTAGCTCCATTTCACAGATGAAGAAAGCAAGGCTTAAAGAGATAAATTAATTTTTCCTAAATCTCACAATTGGTAAAAGGTAAAGCACAGATTCAAGTCTTGTTACCTGATTCTATAGGTGGTATGTTTAACCACTATGTTACAGAAATGCCATTCCCCTCTATTTGTACAAAAGTATTACTGCCAAATATAACTTTAGCAATAATTTAGATTTTCGTAGTATTTTTATCTAACAAAGAACTTCTATACCTTCCTCAGCCACCTCTTGGCTGTACACAGAGTAAAACCCTTAATGTGTGTATAAAGCATGGTCCCTTGCTGGGAAATCCAGAAAATGCCACAACTTCAGAATTTCCAAAGAGCTCCTAGACTATTTCCACTTCACCCAGAAAGAGGAGTTGAGGAAGATCCAGAGACATGAAGTAGGGATATGTTAGATGGATAAAATCCTTTATATATTTTTAGAAGCCCTTCTATAACCACTACTTGATTAAAAACCACCCCGTGTGGGAGATGGCAAAACAGGATATTCCTGGTTGAGGGATGAGGAAACTGAGGCTCAGAGTGACTAAGTGAAGTATTGGAATGATTGTGGGACTCGGCAGGACAGAACCCAGGTCTTCTAGCCCCCTTCCTGGGTGGCTGAGCCACAACAGGCAAGCCTCATGAATCCTCCTCCTTGAAAGCTCAGACCTCACACCCCTGCCACATGTATGGCTGGTGACAGGTGGGTCATTAAGTGGAGAAGCAGGCACAGAGTCAATCAGACTGCCACCTGTGCCCCCTCCTCTGCCCTGGGGACCTAGCAGCAATTCTAAAGATGAAAACCTCAAAAGGGGCAAGGAGTTAGATGAACAATTTTAAAAATGAAAAATCGTGTATCTAAAATGCCAGCATAAGCAGATGAGATATCTATATGTAAATTATAGACTCAAAAGAGACACTCTTTCCAGTACTTAGTCATAATGGAAGTGTATCCTCAGTGACAACTTAAAGTTAAATTGCAATGTTAGTTATGGACATTCTCATCTCCTCCCACAGAGCACTATCATCAGAGAGAAAAGTGTTTGTCTCTGCTCACGCTTGGCTCTACAGGGTATACAGTTCATAAACTCCATACTCACCTTTACGAAAAAAGTGTCTGTTAGAAAACCAAAGATTTTTTTTCCAAAGCATCAGTTTTACAATGCTTTAAAAATGGATAAACACCAAATCAAATTGCAGATTAAAGTTAGTTCGATATACAATAGGATGGCATGGCCACACATAAAAAAGAGCTGTGGAGCATAAACAGTAGCAGATATTCCAGAATGGTTGACAGACTGAGAGACACAAAGCATCGTCTAACATTCCTTCAGGAAAAGGCAATAATGGGGTGTTGACTGGACTTTCTCCAATTGGAGCCTTTTTAATTCAGTGCTTTGGGGATTCCACTTGCATTGTTCTGATAGTCCCTTAGGGGCAATGCAACATAAGGCATCTTTAATATTTACTTCCTCCTGGTTTTGCAATGCCTCTAGTGTTTCCTTTAAAAAATATGAAGAATCTTAAGATTAAAATTTAAAAAGATTAGTTTGCTTTAATAACAACAAAAATACAAATGGGGAAGTAAGAAGGAAATGGCTGGGCAGAGAAGCAGAGGGAACTGTTGGGGAAGTGGAAGCCTATTAACCCCTCATCAGTTTCCCCTTGGGAGATGCCTCCTCATCTTCTGAGTGCAGCTCTCAGAGCTCCTTGGTCCACACCTATGCAGTGCTTAAAAATGTTCTACCTCATGAGATAATAAATGCCAGAGCATAGGGCCAACAACTATGTCCCAGATAACTTGGCATCCCTGGCCCAGAGATGGGCACCATAGAACTCAGGAGATGCTGGCCAAATCAACATGTTGGGAGGCTCTGCTTTGCATACAAGGCTTCTATGTCAAGCAAAACACTCCCCAGCATCTCGTGCTGATGGCCTCAGGAATGGGGTGGAGGCCTAGGAGTCTGAATGCTGCATGAAATGACAATTTAAATTGTTGGGAAGCCTCAGGTTTTCTTTAGAAATTCATGTGTCATTTGCCTTTTCCTTCCTCTCAGTTTTGTTTTGATGAAAAAATAATGCTTTTTTAAAAACTTATTATTTTCCCCAAAAATATATTTCAGTAAACTGGCTGTTCCAGGAGGACGTGTGCCTTTTTTTATGCTTCCACTTTGGGTAACTCCCCCGGAGCTGCACGTTTAACCCCTAAGATCATCATGGGAAGCCCCTCCTCCCATCTTTCCCTTCTTTTTTTAAGCACCACATGATTTGGCTCCTACCTCTGCTTCATCATTTTGGGGCAGTGGTTTCTGCCTGGGAAAGCTAAAAGATAAGGCATGTCACCAGCACTGTTAAAATAAATGGTTTCCATGGCCTCCGTCAGTTTAGTTGGGTTTAGGAGACATGAGGCGCCACGGAATTCACAACAGGATTGCTGTTAACCTTGTATGGGAAGTTACTGTGGCAAAAATAAAAAACAATGTTGAAAGAAATGCCACCCTCACGGTCCTAGTCCTAATCTAAGGCCACCAAGAGCCATTTCTAGATAGGTTCCTATGACATTGTGCATCTGTGGTGGGAAACTGACCACACTCCACCTAGAAGAATTCCAACTTGATCCCTTGGAAACAGGCAGGGCATGGCAGGGAAGATGACGACAGGAAGCCAACCCAGGCAAGTAGGCTCTGCTTTCTACACTGGAAAAGGCAGTGTTTGCAAAAATGCGATGAAGATTAGTTTGACCAACTCAGCATACATGAAGACATTACTTCCCTGAGATACGGTCTCAGAAAGAGCAAGATAAAGTGAGTGAGGAGTGAAGAAATTCCCTTGGAATCAAATCCATCAACATCACCACCTAAGGATATCTCTGCTCACTGTGGTGACAAAGGCTACTTCTGGACAAGCTCAAGCCGTATATACAGATACAGGCATCTCCTTGTTGCCCCCACAACTCCTGGCAAAGAGAGACCTCAGAGAACCTCTAGTTCCTTTCTCTGGGGTACTCTGCTTTGTGAGGTGTCTGAGACAGTGGGGATACAGATATCCAGGGCTCTGGGATGGCTCTCCATCTACACAGGGAACATGCAGACTTCATATAAGGAGTCCCCTTTCCCAGACAGTCTTTGCTGAACCCTCTTTACAGAGAGTCATAGAGATAAGGTAGTAAACAAAATGAATTTCAAAAATGGTGACTGAATGGTGAGGATGATGATATGGAAATAGGAAATGTAAGCACAAAATTTGATCATCACTGTGTTAAAGGAAAATTCTACAAGTTATAATTAAACTGAAATTACAGAGACAATTCTGACAGTGACAGCACTAGAAAACCACACTAATAAAGTAAGATTTCAAACTCTTCATTCAGTATTTATGTGCTAATCTAGGCTTATTTCTCCTTCACCACAAAAATCTGAAACACCACCGGAAGTCTCTGGAAGCATTCATAATGCACCGTGGTGACTTAAAAGGGCCAGCTTATGAAACGAAACCACAGGAGACAAACGCCCCTTTCCTGGGGGAGACAACTGTGGGAATCCTTTGACTCACTTGTAATCCACTTCTACACATTCCCATTCTAATGCAACTGGCTTCAGGGAAACGTTTTCATTAAATTAATAGTGTTTGGCAAGCATCAGAAACACAGAATCTCACAGACAGATACAGGCAGAAAGAATCACAGTTCAATCCAAAAGCAACACACTGAGGGGACATCAGAGTCCAAACGCATGCAGAGAAGCTGTCAGGGAGCAGCTAGGAGACACGCAGAGTCGCCTCACACGTGGCAGCAGGAGATGTGCAACACGGATCCAACTGCTTACCCACTAAGGACACCAAGAACCAGGTTAAGGACGAAAAATGAGCCAAGGATGATCAGACTAACAAAATACACCCATGGCCATTCCCATCCTATCGCATCATTTACCTGTAAAACGTAAGGAGATCAGTTATCAGTTATTCATTTATTAAAGAGCAGAGCCCCAGTTACAGCTGCCAGACTACTCAGTGCTTGGATGAAGGTTAGTGCTCCTAGGACAGGGACTGGGCATAAGTCCTTCCATTTTTTTTTTTCTTCAAGAGAGGACAAGTTTTGCCACTGAAATCTACAAATGTGGCCTGCCAGAAGTTGGCCAAGCCCAGCTCAGTTAGCTACTGTTTTGTACCAATTAATCTGCATTATATTTGGATCCAGACCAATAAGGCAATTATAAATGTATCTCATTTTGGAATAGACAAAAGGGCAAGCAATGGAAATTATTTAAATCTCAAGCAACAATGCTGATTAATTTCTGGTCAATAATCATTCTATAGCTTTCTTTCATGAAGGCTGGTGAGGTTCCAGGAAACAGTTTGATTTGGGAAGCCTCAGTAGAAAAGAAAGCATCTCAGAGGACACTTAAAGCATTTGGCACCCTCGTGGCGGCCCCCATCCAGCAAAGCCTGTGTGGTCTTGGCAACTGTCCTCAGGACTCTGCTTTCAAGATGAAAGAGGTGTAGCTTACCCGCTCAATACACCAAGTACAAGATTTAGTACGAAAAATGACCCAAAGATGACGAGACTGACAAAATACACCCAGGGCAATTCAAATCCCATAGCATCATTCATCTGCAAGAAATAAGATGGTCTCGTAGGAGTGGATTAATAAGAGAATCTAATAAGAAGAGAGGGTCACATTAGAGACAGTATTCTATACATTTAATTAAACATTTATTTAGATTCAAATCAGAGATAAAAGTAGCCAAATCAGAGACAAGAGCAGCCAGTGCACATCCACTACACATTCCCAACACGTGTACGCGCACGCACACACACACACATGCACACACGCACAGGAAGAGTCATCAAGGCTTTCGGACCAAATAGCAGATTTTGGCCCCAGGTAGGGAGATCAGCTGGGATCTGGCTCTTCTCAGGAAACTGCCTTGATAAGGGGTTTTCAGAAACAATCCTGATAGAGGACAAAACTAGTACATAACTAGAACCTGTTTTAAACTCAGCTCAAGTTGTTAGTACTGTCTTCGCTTTAAAAATTTGTGATGGTGGAAAAGTCTTAATTATAGAGACAAACTTGCAACATTTGGCTCTATAAACTCCTTTTAAAAATTCCTAAAATAATCACCTTCCACTGGAAGCCAACCTATCCAAGGAAACTTGACCCACTTTAGTTCTATATTATCTGTAATCAGTGAATACAAGCACAACTAAACAACTGTAAAAATAAATTTTCTGAGGTCAACTAGCCTTAACATATTCAGGGGTGCTTTTATTGATGGGAATGGCTTTCTGTCAGCTATATCCACAGGAAAGACTCAGCAGGAGAAAAGAAATCCTTATCCCCTAGCTTTGACCTTGATGACCCGCTCCCAATACTAGTTCTAAGCCTACTGGGATTACAGGTGAAAGGGCTCAGCCAGAAGCAGCCCAGGCCATGCCTCCACATCTGGACAAGCTCAAGCTGTATATACAGACATAGCTTCTCTGTCAGATCCTCCTAGAACAGTGGTTCTCAACCTTCCTAATACCGCAGTGTACTTTCATTGTTAAAAAGGAGTCACAACCCACAGGTTGAGAACTGCTGTCATAGAGGCATTTTGGTGGTGAGAAGATTTCATGCTGGAGCAAACAGGTGATCACAGCTGGATCGAACTTCCCAGCAACATGGGTCATTGTTACACTGGGAAAACACCTGTCTCAGGTAGGAGATATTAAGGACTAGTCAGAGAACAGAATGGATGACCCCAGGCAGAACCCTGCTGGAACACCCACAACCTTCAGCCAGTAGGAATTACATATAATCTGGGCAGAATTAGCACCTCTGCCTTGCAGGTGCAGGTGCAGGTCCTTAGGGTTTTAAGCATGTGCTTTCCCGAACATTATCGGGCTCCAGGTTTTAGCTTTACAGAATGAGGCTCACGCATTTTATAATGTTTGCCTCATGCAGAAGCCAAACAAGAAAAGAGAACATTAAAAAAATCACCTAACATCTGTTGCTAAAGTCTAGGAAAAGGGCATTAAATCCCTATGAAACACCTGTTCGGCCACATGAACACTGATGTGCTTAATAGAACTCATATCAGGCTGCACATTTTACATTGGCAATTAGAGTAATGAATGAGCCAGGGCCGTGGCTGCAATTGTTGATCTAATTAAGTTGGATAAACTAATTTCAGCAGGAAGGCAGAAGGTAATTCTTCCAAAGCAACTGCACCACTAAACTTATTTAAAAACCCATGTGTGGAGAAGAAACAGCTTGCCTAGTGTGGTGGCCAGAACCCAGCGTGGGTCAACACCTGCAACAGAGATCTCCATGGGCCTGTTTTCCTCTGCAGAGATACATGGGGCAGGGAAGGATGGACAGGTTCAGGGAAACTTCACTCTTGCACTCCTCTGGTGTAGTCAGCTGGCCAAGCCATCTGCTTCTCCAACCTTCCTTCAGGCCTCAGTCTAGTGTTTCAGAGAATGGCTCTAGTAACAGCCATCTCCTCCACTTAAAAGGGAATTTGCCTTAAAAACATTTAAAAAGTCTTTTAACTTCTTGGGAGTAGGTTTTTAGCAGATTCACATTTGCTCAGATCAGAAGTATCACCTGGCATGACTGCTGACAGCAAGGAAAAGGGCTGAGGCTACACACAAACCACAGGAGACTCTGTCTCTATACCAGAAGGTAGGCAAGGGAGGCAAACTCCAGCTCTAAGAGCTGGTTTCTCTCCCAACTCTTCCCTTTGTGGAGCCAAGTATTTCTTGGGCCTTACCATATACACAGGGAAAAGTCAGAACTGGCAAGTTGTTCCCAAAAATGCCCACATGAAAATAGAGACTGTGCTTGGAATTTTGTCTGCATGGTCTTTATCAATAATACAGAAATCAGCATGAGCTGAAGCACTTCAATTTAGATTGATTTTAAAAATATTTTATATTAAAGTCACCATGGGTTGTCACCTGGTGCCAAGAAAATAATTTTATTTTTAGCTTCAGTTTCCTCTCATTTTGAAGGCTGAAATGCACATTATGTCTCAAATTAAAGGCCAACCTAAGGATATTTTGTTTTTTCTAATTGTTGAAAACACTACTGGCAACTTGATATGCTGGTTATAACTCCCTAGAGCATGAAATAATAGAAAGGCAAGCTCTCAGCTAATTACCTAGAGAGAAATTTCCTGGGTTCCTTGAAAGAAGGAGATTGTCAGCTTGTTCATGAGAACTTCCTGTTAGAGTCTGACAGCCAGCACCCTCCATGGGTATGTGCATTGAGGAAAGAATCTGGTACTAAGGCAAGTTGCCATAAATGATTTACATGGATAGCTCTCTCCTAACCAATGCCTTTAATTCCCTACATTTAAAATATTTCCTCTGAATTGAAAAAAAATTAAATCATTTACTCTAATTCTGCATCTTGTAGACAAGGAAATTAAAGCCCAGAGAGGTTCAGTGACCTGCACAGAGTCACACAACCAGCCCTCTCCAACCTTAATGTTCTTTCCCTGCACTACTCCCTATTGCCTCTATGGGAAGCAAATACGTGTGGGTCAAACAGTTTAACTATATTTATGGTATTCACTTTATAAAAGAACTCTACGGTAATTTTTTTCCACAGAAGTTAATGATCTTATTCCCCAGACATCCAAATAGTCTTGCACTGCGTGCGTCTTTCTTCACTTTAGACCCACCTGCACTTCCCTTCTCAAGACTCTGCTAGTTGGGCGGCACCTGTGGCTCAGTGAGTAGGGCGCCGGCCCCATATGCTGAGGGTGGTGGGTTCAAACCCAGCCCTGGCCAAACTGTAACAAAAAAATAGCCGGGCGTTGTGGCTGTAGTCCCAGCTACTTGGGAGGCTGAGGCAAGAGAATCGCTTAAGCCCAGGAGCTGGAGGTTGCTGTGAGCTGTGTGATGCCACGGCACTCTACCAAAGGGCCATAAAGTGAGACTCTGTCTCTATTTAAAAAAAAAAAAAAAAAAAAAAAAAAGACTCTGCTAGTCATTTGCCAGACTCTCTACAGAATTAAGGCACAAACAAGCTTGAGATAACTGGCAAAAGATAAAGTTATCTCTACAGAAAACAATCCCTTGGCACCCCTGCAAAGACTTTTTCCACCATATCCAAACACCTGAAGAATTGAGAAATTTGCTTGCAATCAATTTTTAAAACCTAATCTTCTTTATCTCCCAAGATGTTCCTTTTATGCCCTAGTTGTGAATAAAAATAGATGTTCAAACATGGCCCAACTATTCTAATGAGGCAGTATGTTTGGTACACGTGAAGGACAGTAATAGTCATTTGTTATTTACTCTGTGCCAGGTGCTGTGCTGGGCAGGGATGCTCTGCTGTAGAATGCAGCCATGTGACTTCCAGCTGACCTGGCCCATAAAATACTAGGAAAGCTTGGTTCCTTGGCCCCTGCCTATCTCTATGATGAGTTAATAAATGCCATCAACAAGTAATTAAGAACAACCTTGATGGGTTTCAGAGAGCAAGAACTTAAGAGAACACTCTGGAAGACATTACCTAGCTGCCCCCTACTGTTGTAGAAGGATTCATAAACTGCTGACAAATGAAAGAATGCCAAGGAAAGAGTGCAGAGTTCTAGTCTAGATCAGATGGTCTCCAAACTATGACCTATAGGCCAAATCAAGCCTGCAGCCTGCTTTTATATGGCCCTCAAGCTAAAAAGGGTTTTTACATTTTAATAAGACTAGGAAAAAGTATTTCATGACACATTAAAGTCATATGAAATTGAAATTTCAGGGTTCACAAATAAAGTCAATTATAATAGAGCCACACCCATTTATTTATGTACTTAATATCTGTGGCTGCTTCTGAGCTACAATGGCACAGTCAAATATTTGCAATAGAAATCACATGGCCTGAAAGGTCAAATATCTTTACTCTTTGGCCCCTTATAAAAAGGTTTGCAGACCCCTATTCTACATTGAGGACCACAACACTTGCTGTAGGACCCTGGAAATGTTCAGTGGTGCCTCTATATTTCACTATCTCCATCGTTAAAATCCTAGACCTTCTATAAAGGAATATAGACTGGAATAATGTTTATGAATTACTTGAGTTCCTCCAAAATAAAGATGCTATGTAATTCAAGGAGAATATAATTATATTGTCAAATTATTAACTATGTGATTGTCATATTAATAATAAGGATGATAATTATATCATCCTAGGTAATACTTAAAAATTCTCAAGAAAGCAAGTGAAAACTTTTTTGTTTCTGAGTGCATGAAGTTTTCTCTCATTTAATCACACAGTCCCAGTGTCTGATTTTGCTTGATAACAAGAAAATTGTTTTGAGAGAATCGATATGCAGAAATATAACATGAAGCATAAAACTGTCCATTAGTTGAGGCATGTTGGATCAGCAGTTGACAATTCACTGTGACAACTGAGAAAAAAAAAAACAAAGCTTAGAGGAGTCACAGATTTTTATTTCTTAAAAAACTAAAAATGTTTTCTGTACTATTTTGGGGGTAAATATCAGAGTTTGGGTTATTTGTATGATCCTTTTTCTATTTATCAAAAACTTCAAGGGAAGACTGGAATTGAAACCTCAATTAATCTGAGTAGGAGGTGCATTTTAGAAGATAATAGTGAAAATGAACCCTTCCCCTAACTTGGGGGCTCCCTGCATGGCCGTGGTCTTAGTTCATCCAAAATAAACTCCCTGCTCCTTCTTCATGAAAAGGTGTTGTCTTATAAATAACAGACATGCACACACACACACACACACACACTCTCTCTCTCTCACTCACTCCTATGACAATCAGAAAAAGAAAGGAGCATGGGAAAAACAAGATATAACATGTTGGTGATGCTTACACCTCTTCAAACTAGACTCACACTTTAGGGTCTACAGATAAAAACGTATCCTCTTTGCCTAACTTTGAATATATAACATAGGGTCTTCTACAATCCTATGAACATAGCGCTCACTGGCAAAGGGAAGCAAAAACCTTTTTCTAACTATTATATGTTATATTCTCTGAAGTTATGAAAAAATATAAAATCCTGTAAAATTTTTAAAGTTTGGAAACTATCAGAAGCTACTTCTCAATTTGCAGGCCTTCTAACTAGAAGCTGCTGATTCAAGGAATAGTTTATTTCTAATTTCCTTTCAACAACTCATTATTGGAATACTGGTTAATCCCATTTGGAGTTTGATTTAGGCTCAAAATCATGCTGTTATTTCCCCAGTAACTCTTACACCCTGGAAAACAATTTCTAAATTTCAGTGAGGTTTTTAAATTCTACCACACAAACAAACTTGGCACTGGGAAATGGCTGTTGAAATACTACTGAGCCTTATTTACAGTAAACCCTCTGGCTCTGTCAGGAACAAGAGGAATCAGACCCTCACCTTGAAAAGGTGTCTGACTATTTCCATGGTGGGCTAGATGGTCCACCAGCCCTACAAGTTTGTTGTGACATTTCTACCCTTTCTGCCAAAATTATAGCTCCAAATAGAAAGTAAGAGAGCTAAGGGCTTGGGGTAGTCGATTTACAGTAATGCTGAGGACACAAAAGGGGGATATTGTAATAGAGGGAAAGCTCATGTTGGGTTTAAGGTTGTAGTGAGTTTTGGAAAGCATAAAAAGAATCCAATTTATATTCCTTCTCTTCTCTTTAGTATCTAGTAGAGTAACCTGTCTTTATATACAGAAGATCAATTTTAGCCCATAGAAGTTGAGGAGTCTCTTAACCTGGGAAATGGCCCTCTGGCGCTTAGGTTTTAATAAGGACAGCTCTGGCTTCCTGGAGTTCCTCCAAAGGGGACTCCTGGGCACACTTGGTAACAGTTCTCCAGGCAGCACTGGGGAGTAGAAGACTAATAGGTCAGAAGCCAGCATCAGGCAGTAGCTTTCTAGAATTGAAACTACAGCTCTACGGGAGAATAATGAAGCCTGCTGGTGAAGAGAGGGTCTGATTCCCTTCCCAAACAACTGACTTGAGGGTTTCATTCTCAGTCAACTCTCCCAGAGCTTTTGCTAATGATAAACTGTTATCCAAAGAAAGAACCCTCCAGAAACTCTTTCCTCAAACTGCTTACCCAGTACAGCACATCTGTCCAGCCCTCCATGGTGATGCACTGAAACACAGTGAGCATGGCAAAGGCAAAGTTATCAAAGTTGGTGATGCCTCCATTAGGGCCGACCCAGCCGCTCCGACATTCCGTGCCATTGGCGGTACACTGGCGTCCATTCCCTGAGAACGCACATGGAGCTGGGTCCTCTTCAGCTACGATATCTGCAAACACAGTAAGCAGGTTGCACCACTCAGGACATGCTGAGAACAACTGCCTGAGCCTGGAACACTCTATTGCCTATCTAGGAAGTCTCAGAATCCTACTTGCCCTTTGAGGTCCATTTCAAATCCTCCCTCCTCAGCAGAATGTACTATTTCCTTTGTTTAGAGTCCATCTCTCTTTCCTCTGTGCCCACTCCTACAGCACCTCACACTCAGACAGCACAAAGCTATTGGTTGGCAGCAGATTCTCATCTTGGAGGTCCACCATTTTGTTTGCTAGGACACATTACATAGGCAATCCAGATGGAAGAGGAGATTAAATTCTCACTTATTCTCAACATAACTCATACTTAGAACTAGCTCAGTAAGCTTTCCCATTTTGTTTCAGAACCACAAAAGTTGATTTTAGGAAAACCAACTTTTTAAAAACTTAGGTTAGCTTCCATTTTCATTACTCACCTGAGTCAGCAAAAAAACATGTTTTGTGCATTTTTCCAATAAAAAGTTCCAATCCTATAATAGCATAGATTATGATTACAAATAATACCAAAAGGGCTATGTGAAGGAGGGGAACCATGGCTTTTATAATGGAGTTCAGGACAACTTGTAAACCTAGGGAAGAGAAAAATAAGTTTGTGAGCCAGGAAGACACTTCAGTGATGGATGCATACAATGTCTAATGATGCCTGCTCTATTTATACATCTGATAATAGAATAAAACTCAGAGATATTTAAAATCTTTTAGTTAATAGGAAGCCTGGATATGAGATGAACTAAAAAAATCACCTTAAAGATCATCACTTGACACATGAAAAAACTAAGCCTCCAAGGGGACTGCCCAACATCAGAGTTCATCATTCATTTATGCATATGTTCATCCATTTGACTAAGTATCTTGAACATCTGCCCTGTAGCAACCATAGGGTTTAGTGTTTTGGGATAATATGAAGAGGTTCTGCATAGTCTTTTCTCAAAGAAGTTATTATATTCTGGAAGGAGGCAAAAAATTAAACATAAATAACTCTACACTAAGGTAGCACAAAGATGCTATCTGGGTAACATCAGTTAAAATTAAAGAAGGATGAAAGACACTGCTTCTGAGCCAGGTGAAGAAAGCTTCTCTCCAGGCAGCGCCTGAAGGCTCAGCAGGAAGGATGCCCACAGGTGCACAGCAGAGGCCACTGCACTGTGGGGAGAGGGCACAGAGCACCAAAAGCAAATACGTGGGTGATCGCATGTGGGCTTGGCAGTGGCCAGTCCTGACTGATGATTATAGAATGGAAAAAAATATTAAGAAGGAAAAGCAGATTGCAGCCTGATGGTTCTGGGCTTTGAATTTGGATTATGGAGCCAGGCTTTAGAAAGACCAACAGGACAGCAGTAGGCACAGGCAGAGAGGGAGCTCCACAGGGCTGGGGCTCTCCATAAAGGCAAGGATGAGGATCAGGATGAGACCAGACCTCAGAACCTGAGTGGGAAGGAGAGGAAGGTATTATGGAGTGCTCCAATTATTTGAGCCAGAGTCTTAAGGCAAATCCTAGTGCCCAGAACAAAAATAAACATTTTAAAGAAGGCATTCCTAGAATGAGGGAGGTAGGAGGAGAGCATAGAGGTGTGAGAGTAACTTTAACTCTATCCTTTCTACATTTAAATGTTCAAAGCTTTTCAGTATTTTTGGCAATTATAAGGAATATATGGAGGGAGAGGGGAAAAGAAAATGTCAAATAGTGCTATGACCTCCTTGGACGGGTTTTTGTTGTTGTTTTAGATTTTTTTTGAGACAGTCTTACTGTGTCACCCTAGGTAGACTGCAGTGCCATTGTCATCATAGTTCAACTCCTCAAACTCCTGGCCTCAAGCGATCCTCCTGCCTCAGCCTCCCAAGTTGGGACTACGGGTATGCCCAATGACATCTGCCTAATGTTTCTATTTTTAGTAGTAATAGGGTCTCACTCTTGCTCAGGCTGGTCTTGAACTCCTGAACTCAAGCAATCCTCCCACCTCAGTCTCCCAGAGTGCTAGGATCACAGGCATGAGCCCATGAACCTAGCCTTGTTTTGGTTTTTTGAGATACCAATGGGCCCTTCAAAATCATCATCCAGCAGTTAGCTCTTCTAAATTCTATGTCAACAAGGCCTATGCTTCATAACTATTTTCACGTTTAGAATAACTGTCACATTTTAGATTGGCCAAATTTATAAGATAATAAAGTCATATCCTGACATGAGGATATAGTTTCATTACATTCAGCTCCTTTGTACATAATCAATGTGTAAAAATGACTTCATGGGACTCCAGTCAAGGAGGCAGCAAAATGAGAAGGCTGGGGAAGAAATGTGGAGTCCGTGGGTCTGTCCCACCCGGCTGCCCACCAGCTGTGAGAACTTATCCTAGTACTAGTCACCACCTCCAACAGGCTCGGTTTGCTCATCTAAGAAGGTGCTTATATAAGCCAGATGATCTTTAGGGTTCTTTTCTATTTTAATGGTCTTAAATGCTGATAAATATTTATTAGCTAACTGAATATGAGTAGTTAAGAACTCCACAAATGTCCGAAATGACACTTTTTGAAACATATTTACCTTTTATTGAATGAATATATACTCCCACACATACATGCACACAAAATTATGCCTTTTCAGAACAGTCTGGATTCTCTTTAGAAGGGCTAGATAATTCCAAATTAAATGTACATAATCAAACACTCCTGGTATTTTTAATAATGTCAGGTACCAGAGAAGAAATCACCATGCCACTGCTGCCAACCAGCACTGGAAATAGCACATCCTTAGAACCCATAATCCCTTCTCCCAAAACCCCTCTGGGTAGGATGAGGGGCTCAGCCATTTCCCACCTGGATAGTTAAAGTATGGGTATAAAAGTCCTCACTCAAGACTCAGACCCCATTTCTCCCTGTTGATCCATGAAAGAAGTGCAGATCTCTTACCTAATTTTGAACAGTGATGTCTGTTGGGAGAAAGGAAGAACTATGGTTTAAAACTAAGGAAGCTGGGAGCACGGCACTAGCTGATTAGTACAAACCTCATCAGCCAGGGAGCCAACACAAGGTTATGCAAGTTCCAAAGAGTTTTCACTGCCCAGCGACTTGCTTGCATGCATGTACCACACGCACACAACGCACAATGAAGCCACAGCCCCCACAGGCTGTGTGCAGCACATACCACAGAAAGGCTGTCCTGTCATTTGTTGTTTGAGGAGAAAAGCTGTCGTGGTTACTTTGAAATTAGATTAAGCTATAACAACTAAATCTGAAAGAACATGTTTGCTCACTGAACTTCTCATTTAATCATGTTACACTTAACAGAGCCAGTCATTTCCAAGGCATTTCTATTTTTCTCAATTGATTCCAGGCAGTTCTGTGGTTTTGACTTGTGCTGATCTTTTTCAATGAAAATAAATGAACCATCTGGAAAAACAAGTACACATAAAACACCACTTCCTACATTTTAAAATGTTAAATTTGGAAATAGTTTTTTTTTCCCCCAAAGGATTTTGGTGCATTCTAAGTGCCAGCAGGTTTAATAAAATTTCAGGAACAACTTCCGTAGAGGAAAAAAAAGTGATCTGTGTTCTTCTGATGGCTTTATGAGTTGTGAAAAACGGGCACACCCTGCAATCCCATATCCCTGCTCCAGGCCTGTGCATGCAACCGCCTCAGAAGCACCAGTCCTTGGAAAGGTACATGACTTCTAGCTTCTGGAGTTCCCAGAACAGAAGGCAAATCCCACCATCCCTATGGAAGGATAAGAGGTCTGCCAGCAAGCACACACACAGGGTATCTCTTCCAACTCAGGTGCAATCCAAACTGGTCTGGAGGTCTGGTGCCAGAGTTAACTAGGGCCTGGCACTGACTGGTATCATAGGGCCTAGTGGATAACAAGAGAGCCTCTGCTGTGCTCCAGACATCTGTGTGCTAGGATCCCTCTCTCCATTATCTCATTCAGTTCTTATAACAATCTTCCAAGGAGGTGCAACTCTGCCCCATATACCAGTGAGGAGCTGGTGCATGCCTTTTCTTTTGTCAGAGCTGGACAGGCCCAATTCCTAGTGTGGGGAGCTAATCAGAGTTTCCAGGAATCCAGTCCCCTATTGCTACCACCTTTGGACAAAAAGGCAGTCAGTTGAGCCCTCCAACACCCTCATCTACATAACCCACCACTTTCAGAGGGGCAGATCTGGGAGTGCAGACAATGATGGCCACATGTTGTCAGAGAAGGAAAATCAGACTAAAATCAGGAGGGCTGAACCCAAGGACTTACACCACTGCCTCATCTCTCTGCAAGAGAAGATTCTCTCTTCTACAAAATCAGGCTGACAATAATCACCACCTGTCCCCCTCTTAGGGCCGTCACAGGGATTCAAAGTGACTGTACAAGCAAAAGTATCTGCTGAAAGCACAGCTATGGTGGCTGTCCTGCTGGCACAGAGGAGCTCACCTCACAGCACTGTCTCATGGTCATGAGACCCACCCAGGAAAAAAGTATCAGCACACTCCTGAGTCTAGGAAACAAAAAATGCTTACTGGGCACTCCTGACACCAGTCGAAGTGGTCGTAACACTCGAAAGGCACGGAGAGCTTTGACATCAAAGCCTCCTGATTTGCCGCTAGAGTGGTTCCCGCCTTCTGTTTCTTTGGTTAATTGTTCCAAAATTACACTAAACAATCTGAAAGAAGAAGAAAGAAAGAAATGTTAGAGTCTGTCACCTAGCGAAGTAAAATAGGATGATAATGGTAGTTATTTTTGAAGGTCTAATTCCATGTGGCGGCCAGTTAAATAAATGGAAGGTAAGGCAAGAATTTGGCTGTGAAATCTGAACACGACCCTTATCTCTAAAATGATTTGGGACAGGGATTAATGTGTTTTCATGTCAATGGAGCAGCTGAGAAAGTCAACTCCCACAGAAAAAGAGGACCACTGGGGACCCAACCATGGCAAGTGGATATGCCACAAACTGATAACAACAATAATAACCTGGGTGGCTACCAGTTTATTTTTTTCAATTGTGAGTGCTTGCTATATAATAAGCACCACATATATGTCATTACATTAATCCTTACAAAATTTTACACAGCAGGAATTATTAACCCATTTACAAATGAGAAAACAAACTTGATAAGAAGGAGTAATTTGCCCAAGGACACACAAATAGTGGAAGAACGAACATAGAAATGCAGGCATGTTGGCCCCATTAATGCAGGTTCCATAAGGCTAAGGAGTTTTAGTTTATTTTGTTCATTTGTCCATGTAGTTTACTCTTGCTGAGTGCCTACAACAGTTCCTGACACATAGGAAGTGCTAAGAAAATATATGATGAATAAATAACTTCAAAATCCCACACCTTATACCACTTCCAGCACAGTCACTGACATACATACCCTCCTCTTCTCTTCATAGGGATAGAAAATGACGTAAATCACAGATGCTAACGACCTGTGCAAAAGCTACAAGCAGTTACCTAAGGTAAGGTATTAATACCGTCATTTTTTCTTCTGCAATGTGAATAATATTGTATCTGGCAGACACATTAAATATTTTCCTACTCTAAGAAGGTTTTTTGGATAAAGCTATTTTCAGGCAATCTGCTCATTTAACAGTTACTTTTGCTCTTTCAAATAAATATTTATTCCTTGGAATTACTGCTCGTTTTTCAGAATAAATATAAATTTATCCATTTCAAACACCATCTACTTTGGCCAATCAGATTGTGGGAATGATTGGCCCAGCAACAAAGAAAAGGTTTCTCAAGTTTAATTAGCAGCCAAAGCTGAAACTCTGCCCCCACTGGCATGCCTCTGGATCACCAGCACGGAGTCTATAAAACACAGGGTGGTCTGATTACAGTCTTGATTGGGTAGTCATGTCATTCTGGGGCATTTATAGACCAGTCCTTTGTTTTAATAGTAGTGCAGCAATTTGCAATGAACTCAGCCAGGAGGGAAAATAAGCCAGGTCTCTACCTTTACAAAGGTTCAGATGATAGGCTCTTCTCTAGTTGTGACTAGGGAAATATATCAAATGTATGACAGGCTTCTCTCTTATTCATATATTTTTAATAACTGTAAACCCCTGTAATAAGACTAAAGTGAAAAGTTTCTCTTCTAAAACAAATTCACAGCTTCATAAAAACCACAAAAAAAGAAAGAAAACCTCAAATTCTTCTGAAATATGGAAGCCACAGGAATTTTTACCCCAAAGTGTTAGGAAAATAATTGATGCAGATGGTGACTTAAGATTGCTTTCAAGTATCAGTGTTTTTTCATG
Source organism: Loris lydekkerianus (assembly GCA_963574355.1). Taxonomy (NCBI): domain Eukaryota; kingdom Metazoa; phylum Chordata; class Mammalia; order Primates; family Lorisidae; genus Loris; species Loris lydekkerianus. The sequence continues at coordinate 52,120 of CAUYPK010084309.1, forward strand.
GTCCTTTTATTCTCTATTCTTTAGTAATATCCTTGAAAATAAGTGAAAAAAAAAAAAAAAAGTTTCTCTCCCATTACAAAAGAGTCCAAGTCAGAGAGAAGCAGACTGCCATTCCCGGATAGTGCAGGTGTATAAGGCGGCTGGGTTGGTTTCCATTCCTAAGAGTTATGAGACATGAGGGAAGTCCTTCTTCTCTTGGCCTCAGTTTCCCTCTTTATAACATGAGAAAACTTGATTAAGTGACCCAGAGACTAGCCTTTCCATTCTAAATAGAAATCTGTAATTCTATTCCTCTCAGTACTCCCCCAAGGAACTATCATGTTTCTGAACCAATAAGGACATAAAGAGAAAGCAGTAACTGATCCTAGATTGTCATTAAAAGTTTAACTCAAGACAGGGGAAAAAAGGCAAAGAGGTGCCCAAACTGACAAACTAACACCAGAATGAGATGCCATGTTCTTCACAAAAGTTTAAGGACACTGACTGCTTGAAATACATCTTTATTGAAAAATTAGAGCAGTGGGATAAAAGTTGGATTAGGTCAAACTTTTTTCTAAAGAAATAACTTCAGCTCTGGTAGACACATTGAGTTCTTTTGTGGTCACATTCACAGTTAACATTTTAAAATATCAATTGCTTTCTTAATGTCTCTGGTTATTGGGAATCTTGACAAAAGCAATAGGTCATTGTCAACTTGGAATGGAAAATCCATTGGGTTGAGATATAGGCGATAGCTGGAAAATTTAGTGGATAGGAATTTGATTCAAATGAAGACATCATAATGTCTTTTTCTTTTTAAAAGAAACTCTTTGACTATAATTCAGTGCATGTTTTAGATAAAAAATAATCTGGCAGCCTAAAAGTTTTCATTCTTACTAAGAAAAAAACCCCAAAGAGTCAAGTTCTACTTTAATTTACTAGATGATTTTTAAAATTTTTAAATCACTTTACTGCAGTTTAAATTATACATAAACACACTTAATTAAAGTATACAATAAAATGAGTTTTGATAAATTTATAAGCTCAAGTAACAAACACTGCAGTCAAGAAAATTCCAACACTGCAGATGGTTCTCTTATGCCCTTTTGTAGTCACTGTCCCTTTAAGCTCGGCCTTGGGTATCCACTGACCGGCTGTTTATCACTATAGGTTTTTTTCTTTTTCTAGAATCTACATAAATGGAATCACTGAATATGTTCTTTCTGCTTATCTTCTTTTGCTCACTATAATGTTTCTGAGATTTGTCCATGTTGTTATGGTTATCTGCAGTTCTTTTCTTTTTATTGCTCTGTAATATTCTGCTATATAAATATACTGCAATGAGTTTCTCCTTTCACCTGTTCAGGAATATTTAGGTTGTTTCCAGTTTTTCTCTAGTATGAATAAAGTCTTTTTGTGCACATATGTTTTCATTTATCTTGGACAAATAACTACTCATAGAAGTAGTAATATGGTCATATGGTAAGTGTGTTTAACATTGAAAGAAATGGACAAATTTTTCCAAAGTGATTTACCATTTTCCATTTTCACAAGTGGCGCATGAGAGCTCCAGTTGTTCCACATTTATTTTAACATTTGGTATATTTTCACTCGTCTTACATTTAGTAATACTAGTGGGTATGCAGTGACTGTATTTCTCTAATTACTAATAATGCTGAGCATCTTTTGGGGTGCTTCCTGAGCATTCACATATCTTCTTTGGAAGATTTTTTCAAATCTTTTGCCCATTTACTTAATGGACTGTCTTTTACAGTTGAGAGTTGTAAGAGTTCTTTCCTTTTCTCAGATACATGTATTGTGAATGTTTTTTCCAAATCTGTGTCTTGCTTTTTCATTTTCCTCACATTGTCTTTTAGAAAAAAAGTTATAAATTTTGATAAAGTCTTAATTTTTCAATGATCTATTTTACGGCTGGTGCTTTTTGTGTCCTGAGAAATTTGAGGTAACAAAAATTTACTTTCATTTCCTACTAGAAATTTTATAGTTTTGGATTTTACATATAGGTCTATGATCCATTTTAAGGAAATAGTTATATATGGCATATGAAGTAGGAATGGAGATTTTTTTTTCTTTCATATGGATAGATGTTCCTAGCACCATTTGTTGAAAACAGTTTTTTTGATCCATTGAATTATCAAGACACTTCTGTCTAAAATCAATTGGTCACATACTTATGGCTGTATTTCTAGACTCCTTGTTCTGTTTCATTGATCTTTATGTCTAATCCTTATGACAGTATCACACTATCTTGGGCTATCTATCTATCTATCTACCTACCTACCTATCTATCTATTTTAGAGACAGGGCGTCACTTTGTTGCTCAGGCTGGAGTAGAGTGACACAATCATAGCTCACTGCGGATCTAAACTTCAATTATCTGCTCATCTCAGCCTCCTAAGTAGCTAATTTGATATGCATCACCATGCCCAAGCTAATTTTTTCACTTTTTTACTTTTTGTAGAAACAGAGTCTCACTCTGTTGCTCAGACTAATCTTGAACACCTGGTCTCAAGTAATCCTTTTGCCTCAGCCTCCCAAAGTGCTGGGATTGCAGGTGTGAGCCACCTTGCCTGGCCTACCATAGCTTTAGAGTAAGCCTTAAAATCAGGCTCCAGATTTGTTCTTAGGATTTCTTTGGCTAGTTCAGAGCCAATTTTAATTTCCATAAAAATGTTTGAATAAGCTTGTCAATCTCTACAAAAATTCTGCTGGGATTCAGATTAAGATTCAATCCATAGCTCAACCAGAGAATAAATGACATTCTAACAACACTGAATCTTCCAACACATGAACATGGTATATCACTCCATTTATTTAGGTCTTCTTCAATCTCTCTTAGCAAGGTCTTATCATTTTAGTCAACTACTTATTTATTTATTTATTTATTTTTTGAGACAGAGTCTTATTTTGTTGCCTTCAGTACCATAACATCACAGCTCCCAGCAACCTCAAACTCTTGGGCTTAAGCAACTCTCTTGCCTCAGCCTCCCAGTAGCTGGGACTACAGGTACCCGCCACAACACCTGGCTATTTGTCGCAGTTGTCATTGTTTAGCTAGCCCAGGCTGGGTTCAAAACCTCCAGCCTTGGTGCATGTGGCCAGCACCGTAACCACTGTACTATGTGTGCCAGGACTTAGTCAACTATTTATACCTCAATATTTCCTGTTTTTTAATGCTATAGTAAATAATCATATATTCAAATTTTTCATTTCCCAGTATTTATGGCTGTATATATAATAAAAACTCCAAAGGTCTTTTACATTAATCTTTTATCCAGAAACATTGCTAAATTCACTTAGAAAAGATAACTATGTATGTTTTCAAATCTTTTCAAATCCATTAACATTTATTTTATGGCCCTTAAAATATTGTCTCTCGATGAATGTTCTACAAGTATGTGAAAATAATGTGAATTCTGCTTTTGTTCAGGAGAACACTTTAAAAAATGTCAATTAGGTCAAGTTGGTTGATGATATCGTTCAAGTCTCCCTATCCTTAGGGATTTTCTGTCTACATATTCTACTAATAGTCCTCAAGAGTATTAAAATGTACAATCGCAACTGTAAACTTGTTTATTCTTCTTTTGGTTAAATCAGTTTTTGCTTTGTGTATGTGAACCTCTGTTATTAGGCATATATACATTTAAGATTGTTATATACTCTTGATGAAATGACTTTTTATCATTATGAAATGTCTCCCTTTAACTTTGATAATATTCCTTGCTCTGAAGTCTGTTTTGCTGAATATTGATACACCTTCTCTAGCTTTCTCTTGATTTGTTCTTGCATCATATAGATTTTTCTGTCCTTTTACTTTCAAATTATTTGTGTCTTTATATTTAAAATAGGTTCCTTAGATACTCTGGAGTTGAGTCATATTTTTATATATGAATAATCTATAAACTCTGCATTTTAATAAAGGTTTAGCTGTGTTTTAAACCTAGCATCTTGCTATTTGTTTTTCTATTTGTTCTGTTCATTGTTCCTTTTTTCTTTTTCTTTGCCTGTTTTGGATTAAGTGTTTTTCTTTTTAATTCCATTTAGTCTGCACTGTAGGCTTATTAGCTATACCTTTTTATTTTTATTCTCTAGGACAAGTGTCAACAAAAGTTTTCTGCAAAGGGCCAAACAGTGAATTTTCTGTGATCTGTATGCCATAGGTCTGTCACAACTACTCAACTTTATCATTATAATACCAAATAGCCATAGACCTGAGTAAATGTGGCCGAATTACAATGGAAGCTTATTTGCCAAATCAGGTGGCAAATAAAATACTTTGTCAATGTGAAAAAAAAATAACAGGCTTACACCAGATTTTGTGTATAGGTTATAGTTTGTCAATCCACGCTCTAAGGTTTACAATATTTATCTTTAACTTACCATGACCTATCTTCAAATAATGTTCTTTCTCTAGCCACTGTATAAACATTTGACAATAGTATATGGCCATTTTCCTACTTCTGTATTTTTTGCTATTGTTATCATAAATTTTATTTCTACAGAATTTATAAACCCCATAATACATTGTTGTTACTTTTGCTTTAAACAATCAATTATATTTAAAGAGGCTTAAAAAATGAGTTTAAAAATTTCTTCATATTTACCCATGAATTTGCCCTTTCTGGTATTCTTCATTCTTTTTATGTAGATCCACATTTCTATTTGGTATCATTTTCCTTCAGCTTTAAGAACTGCCTTTAACATGTCTTTAGGCGCAGGTGTATCAGTCTTGAATTCTCAAGCTTTAGACTGTCTGAAAAAGTTTTTATTTTGACTTTAATTTTGGAAGGTATTTCCCTATGTAAGAATTCTAGGTTGGTGTTTTCCATCCGTACTTTAAAGATACCACTCTACTGTCTTCATGCTTGCACAGCTGTTGAGAAGTCTTGAGATGTCTTTTCTCTGTTTTAATATTTTCTGTTTATCTTTGATTTTTAACCATTTGATTATGATTACAGTGTGCCTTGATGTGGCTTTTTATTTATTTTTTTGAGACAGAGTCTCACAATGTTACCCTGGGTAGAGTGTCATGGCATCATAGCTCACAACAACCTCAAACTCTTGGGCTTAAGCAATTCTCTTGCTTCAGCCTCCCAAGTAGCTGGGACTATAGGCACCCGCCACAATGCCTGGCTATTTTTTTTGTTGTAGTTATCATTGGGTTCGAACTCACCAGTCCCGGTGTATGTGGTCGGCACCCTAACCACTGAGCTACAGGCACCGAGCCTTATGTAGCTTTCTTCATGTTTATTTTGTTCAAGCTTTGTTGAGCTTTTGGGCTTTGTGAGTTTATAATTCTTCTCATCTAGAAAATTTGGAGCCATGTCTTCAAATATTTTTTTTCTGTCTCCCCTTTCTCTCTTTTCCTTCTGAGTCTCCAAATATACATGTGTTAGATCACTTGATACTCTCCCAAAAGGTCAAAGGTGCTACTCATACTTTCCTCAATTGTTACTCTTTGTCTTACTGCTACATATTCAAATTCTCTGATTTTTTTCTTCTCTAGTGTCTAGTCTGCTATTAAACCAATCCAGGATCATTTCAGACATAGCTTTCATCACTTGAAGTGCCATTTGGTTTATTTTTATATGTTGCATTTTCCCTCACTGTAGTCATGTATCCCTTTAAGTTCATAAATAGATTTATAACAGCTGTTTTTAAATTTTTGTAAAGTCCTTCTCTGCTAATTTCATCATCTCTGTCATTTCAGGGTCTTTTTCTATTGATGGAATTTCCTCCTGGTTATAGATCATATTTCTTCATATGTCCAGTAATATTTCACTGGATGCTGAACATTTCCAATGTTACTTGTTAAGTATCTGGATTTTGTTATCTTCTTTTAAAGAGTGTTGGGTTTTGTTCTGGCAGGCCATTAAGTTACTTGCATATTAGTTTGCTCCTTTTCAGACTTCTTTTCAAAAATTGTTAGCAAGTATTTCAGGTAGTCTTTACTCTAGAGAAGGGGTTGGCAATTTTTTTTTTCTATAAAAGCCAGATATTAACAATACCTATTTTAGGCTTTGTGAACCTAAAGTACTCAAACTCAACTATACAAATAAATGAATGTGGTTATTCATTCATGTGGTTCCCATAAAACTTTATTTATTAAATTAAAAAAAAAAAAAAGTGAAAGGCTAGATAAGCTGGGATTTGGCCATAGTCTGCTGACCCCTACTCTAGAGCAAGTTTACCTCTACTACTACTGGCATCTGTGGGGTCTCTACTGAGTCTCCAGGGTGTTCAATCATGTCTTTTCACTCTGGTTAGTCAGAACTTAAACACCTTCCAATCCTTTGTGAGCTCTTGATATTATTCACTTTCCAACCCCCAGTTTTTTCTCTTTTCCCTAGAAGTACCCTTTCCCTGGCATCAGAGAATCACACCCCCGTAAGCATACCTTAGTCTTCAGCCAAAACTAAAGAAGACCCCGAGGTGTATTTATAGAGCTCTTTCTCTGAATAGCTCTCTCCCTTCCCATATTTTACCTCTCACATTTCCGCCACTTAGTCTCCCCAAACTCTTGTCTCAGTCTCCTTAACTCAACAATACCACCATGCTCTACTTGGTGCCTATCCTTGTGCAGTGCTGGAGTGTGTAAATGCCAAAGGGATCACAGCACAATGGAAAAAGAAATGGAGCTAAGCAGCTCTATTCTCTAGCTGAACAAAGTACAGTAGCAAAAAAGACACAGCAGAATTATTCCAGAACCAAGTGATCTACAAGGCTTCTGCTTGCCTTCCCTTGATAGAGTCCACCACCTGCAGGAAGGTGTGGCATGTCTTTGCCACCTGTTCATTTTAGGTGGACTACCTTTGCAATGATGTTTTAGATGCCATGTACTGTGGTGGTTCTTCCAGAAGCTACCTTTTCCCTCCACCAGTCTAATTATTCCACTGGGCCACCACTTTGGATTCCATATTTACTTCCTAGGTTGAAAGTACAGGCCTCAAACCAATTCCACTCTCCTAATATCCAGCAAAATTAGTCTCCAACGGAAAATGAAAGAATTCATAACAAAAAGATAACCCAAAAGAAAAATTACCTTGCTTGACTGAAAAAGGCAGTTGACCAAAGTCATGAAGATGAAAACAGAGAGGCTATTTTAAAATCTCTCTCTATAAAAATAAACATAATTTTAGGAGCAATTAATTTTATAGCTAGAGTAACTAAGATTCAGAAACAGGATGTATCTTGTCTTCCTATTCAGTTTTCTCTTGTTGGCAACATTTCCAGGTATGGAGAGACCAAGTAACACAGGCCATAGTTTTTTATTTTAACCTTTTCCTTTAACTAAAACTATTGGTGTTCTTTTTTTTCTTGCAACAGGATTTAGAGAGAACACCTGCTTCTCTGCATATTCTAGTTTATTTCATTTTATGCCAGATATGTGACATTATTCAGACACTTGTTTTGTTATTTAAAATGAGATAGTAGTATGCCAGAGCTTCTCCCACGTCAGCAGACAAAAACAACTTTGCTCAAGGGATGTTAAAAAGCAGAGTAACTCAGTGCTATGAAGGCTTTATTACTTTTTTACTTTTTTTTTTTTTTTAACTTAACATGGTACTAAAGTATTAAGCGCTCTACTCATTTGATTCTAATCACCAGAAGGGTGGGTGTATTTGTGGAGGTCCAGGGCCCTGTAAGCAAAGCCTCTCACATTAGGAGCCAAAACTCCTCTCTACAACACATTACTGAAAAGGAGAGTAACTAAAAAGAAAATTTCAAACCATTTTCTGCACAGAGATTAACAGCAGCATCAATAGTTCTGGGGCAATAGCTGGCATAAAAGAGTAAAAAGTGCATAAAATTCTCCAAAAAGACTGTGTTCTCTGCTACTCTTCACCCCACCTCCCTTTTTCCAAAAAAAAAAAAAAAATTCCCCCAAATAAAAGGGACTTACCCTACTATTACTATAACAAAATCCAGTAAATTCCATCCATTCCTAACATAAGCATTAGGATGTAGCAATAATCCATATGCTATAATCTTCAAAAACGTCTCGACTGTAAAAATAATCAGGAAGGCATATTCTACTTTTTCCTGTGAAGAGAAACAAAGAACATACCAAAAAGGGGTGGGGGGATGGAAACAAAAAGAAACAGGGATTAGAATCAACATCTCAGAGATATAAGCATTTTCCTCCAAGCAAAAGTTTTATTATGAGAAATGGAACAATTACACTGTACCTGGGCCAGAAAGACATTTAAATTCTAACACTGAATTTCTCATAAGCAACTAAGTGTAAAACACTTCACTGCAGGCTGCATGACTGCATTTTGCCACCTGCCCCAATGTGTGTGCAATGAGTCTGCCTAGGATGTAATGGGCATGTTTGTTATTTGTACACATTTGCAAAACACAGCAGGTTTTCCTCTTGAGATGCCAAATCAGGCCCAGAAAAGCACCAGGGTTCCACAAATATTCCAATAGCAGCTTTGAACAGAATGTCCTTTGGAAGAAATGAAGATGGTTCTGTTTTGACCCTTTCTTCCTCTTGGGTACATGTCTGACTTCTAAGTCAGAGCCAGCTTTGTCATAGAGTAGCAAGGTGACCTTGGGCTAGTCCCTCTTGTGCTCTGGATATAAGTTTCCACATCTGCAGATGAAGAGGACGAATTCAGGATGGCAAACACTCTACCTGCCTTCTGGCATGCCACCTCTCCCTGCCAACACTGATGACCAGCCCTGCACACTTTCCCAGGGAGCTTAGGCTCAGCCTCCAAACCCTTCTCTTGTACCAGCCCCAGTAGCCATTCCCATCTGATTGCCTAGACCCTGGAGAGGCCAGCCATAGACCGGATGACTCTTGGAGATCTTCCAGTTACAAACCATGCAACTCCACGAGCTGTGCAAAACATACCAATCACCAGGTCTAAAAAGTTTGACTCTTTTCTTGTTTATAAAGGTCTTCTCCATATGGCTTTGAGTTCAATAAAAATATGGACCGATAAAGGTTTAACCTGACAAGAAGCTACTTGAATAATAACTAAGCAAAAAATCATCAGCAATTAAAACTCTTCAAAATGAATTATAAAGTCCTCTATGAATATTATATGAATAAAGTTACCAATACCTTAGAGAAATGGAAACCATGGAATTTACTTATTAAGATGGCTAGAATATGAGATCAAAATAAATTTGACACATTTAGCAAGCACCTATTCTACACAATGAGCACTATACCAGGAGCCTGAATCAGAAAAAAATGTCCCCTATGTTCACTATGGCCTCTATTCTCAAGAAGTTTAGTCTGGTGGGGACAGGTGGTGATGGTTCCAAATGTACACACACCAGAACTTCTGAAGAGTCACAAAAGAGGTAACTGACAGGAGCAATTCTGTGCCTTCAGCCTTCTGATCAGGCCAAAAGTGAGTCCAGCCTTTCTGTTTCACAACTGATTACAGAAAGGAAAAAAAAAAAAAAGACTTTGCTGTGTCACATGTAACCACTATTATAGACATATTTTTATAAATACAAATTTGTGTGGGCTGTCTTAAAGAGTTTCTAAAGAGCAGATTAGGCTGAGCATTTTCTCAGATGGCAACCACCACAGAACAGACCTGGGACTGAAACACAGACCTCCAGAGACTTTAACCCAGAGAAACTGTTTCACTAGGGTCAAACAGAAACCAGCTGAAAATAAGACAGAACAACTTAACCCCTCTACACCAAACAGGGCCCCAGTTTCTCAGGCCACAGCACTGTACGAGTCTTCAACAAAGCACCAGAAGAGAAATCAAAGGGAGTATAACAATCATGGGGTGGAATCAGCGGAAAAACTCTGGTAACGTGAATAACCAGAACAGCTCAAGCCCCCCCAAGGAAAGATATGGCAGATGTAATTGAAGATCACATTCATAAACAATTGGCTGAGATGTCAGAAATCGAATTCAGAATTTGGATGACAAACAAGATTAACAAAATGGAACTAGGAATTCGAGGAGAAATTCAAAAGCTGTCTCAAGAATTTAATGAATTTAAAGACAAAACCACCAAAGACTTAGACACACAGAAGCAAGAATTTGCAGCCCTCAAAGATCTGAAAAATACAGTAGAATCCCTCAGCAACAGAATGGAGCAAGCAGAAGAAAGGATTTCCGACATTGAAGATAAAGCCTATAAACGCTCCCAAACTCTCAAAGAGGAAGAGAAATGGAGAGCAAAAAAGGATCATTCTCTCAGAGAGCTCTGGGATAATTCGAAGAAGGTTAATATACGAATAATTGGAATTTCTGAAAATGATGAGATCGCCTCGCTGGACATAGAGGCCCTTCTGCATGAAATTATGAAAGAGAATTTTCCAGACATGCCTAGAGATTCTGAAAAACAGATAGCAGACAGCATCAGAACCCCAGTACAACTCAATCCGAATAAGACATCCCCCAGGCATATTGTAATTAGCTTCACTAAAGTTAATATGAAGGAGAAAATTCTCAAAGCTGCCAGGAGAAAGAAAGTTATAATATTACATACAAGGGGAAGAATATTAGAATGACTGCAGACCTCTCTGCTGAAACTTTTCAAGCCAGAAGAGGGTGGTCATCGACTTT
>CAUYPK010084310.1:0-11404 GCA_963574355.1 Loris lydekkerianus
AAATAAAATTTCATTTTTTATTTTTTTTAATAAAGAAGACTTCTTTTGGGTGGTGCCTTTGGCTCACAGGGTTAGGGCACCGGCCCCATATGCTGGTGGTGGTGGGTTTAAACCCAGCCCCAGTCCCCCCCCCCCAAAAAAAAAAAAAGCGAAAAAAAAAAAAAGACTTCTCTTGATTATATATGCACTACAGTAATTTTATTTGGTTTTTAATAGGGAAAGCATAGTTAAGAGTGAAAATATGAACATACCCCTCATTTGGCTTAATCAGTCACATGTATGAGAAGGCTGGTTAGTCTTTCTGTGATGATGTAACATATATGTTGTTAACGGCAACTTAGCTACATTTATTTAAATTCCAGGCTTAATGGTAAAAAGAATGAACTAAGTTTTGGAGGCTCAAAGCTGTTTTAAAACTATCAAGCAATACTTCTCCAAATTTAGAGTGCTCCTGGGTGTCACCTGCAGAGAGCCTCGGTCAGGAAGACGGAGAGTGAGTTTGTCACATGCTCCCTTGGTGGTGGGTGATCATCAGGGCACGTCTGAACGGTGCTACTGCACAATAAATAGCAAATACACCTGCCTACCCGGCATTCTTTAACTTCTTGCTTTTAAATTAGAACAGATAGCATCAGTCTAAGGAAACATATTAAAGATTTTTCTTTTTTAAAAAACAAAAAAAGAAGAATGTACCACCTCTCCAGAGCAGTAGATTATTGTGTTTTATGACAGGCTTCAGTACTATCTACACATTAAAACACAGAGAAGCAATAGATGTATTCCTTAAAAGAAAGATGTGTAAAAGAAAACTTTAGGAATCCCCTATATCAAAAAATCCAGGGAGATTTTGCTATAGAAAGCATTCAGTGCATAATTTTGATCTCACAGTTTAAGTGGAAGGCTTTCTTTAAAAGTATTTTTTTTTTCTTCAAGCACAGTAGTATTGGTAATAGTAGAAGACAACTCATCTGTAAAATGTTTCATTAAAATACTCAGCTTAACAATAACTTTTTGTCTCAGTATTTTTTGCTTCAGTACTCTGTTTGCCTATAATGTAAAGTGATTGTCATGGTTCTTTTTAAAATTTTTAATTGACGACAATTGTGTACATTTATCAGTACAATGTGTTGGTTGCTTTGAGCTATGTATACATTGTGGAAAGATTAAATCAGGCTACTTAAGATATCTATCACCTCACCAACTTATCATTTTTGTGGTAAGACCATTACAAATTTATTCTTTTAGGGTGGCACCTGTGGCTCAGTGGGTAGGGCACTGGCCCCGTATACCGAGGGTGGTGGGTTCGAACCCCCCCCCCCCACTGCAACAAAAAAATAGCTGGGTGTTGTGGCAGGCGCCTGTAGTCCCAGTTACACAGGAGGCCGAGGCAAGAGAATTGCCTAAGCCCAGGAGTTGGAGGTTGCTGTGAGCTGTGATGCCACGGCAGTCTACCGAGGGCGATAAAGTGAGACTCTTTCACTTTTAGCAATTTTAAAATATATAATATGTTATTATTAGCTATGGCCACCATACACTGCAGTAGATCACTAAAACATTCCTTCAATGTCACTAAAACTTTCTATTCTCTAGTTAACATCTTCACTTTTCCCCTCCTTCCCTCTCTCCCCATCAGACTCAGGTAATCACCTTTCCACTCTTTCTATGAGATTAAATTTCAGATTCCACACATAAGTGAGTGCATATAGTATTTGTTTTTCTGTGTTGACTTACTTAGCATAATGTCCTTTAGTTACATACATGTTGCCACAGATGGCAGAATTTTCTTCTTTTTTAAAGGCTGTCTAGTATTCCTGTGTGTATTTTTTATCTGGTCACCATTTGATGGACACTTAGGTTGCTATCATATCTTAGCTATTGGGAATAATGCTGAAATTGACATGGGGGCATAGCTATCTCTTCAACATACCAAATCCCAATGACTTTGGATATACAGTGATGAGTTGCACAATAACATTTTAGTCAATGGTGGACACCATCTATAATGGTCTGTATATATAACATCGGTCCCAAAGATTATAATACTATATTCTTACTCTACCGTTTTATGTCTAGACATGTTCAGGTACAAAAATATTTAGCATTGTGCTAAAATTGCCTCCGTCTTCAGTATGGTGACATGGTATGTGGGTTTGTTGCTGTATCATACAGTGTAGGTTTGTGGTAGGCAATACCATGTAGGTTTGTGTGTTTTCACTCTAGGATGTTTGAAAAATAACAAAATCACCTGAGAACATATTTTTCAGAACATATCTGTGTTTTTAAGCAACATATAACTGTGTACCAAAAAGTAGGATTGCTTTATCATACTTGTAGTAATTCTGTTTTTAGTTTTTTGATGGGAACCTCCATAGTATTTTGCAAAATGGCTGTACTAATTTAAATCCCTACCAACAGTGTATGAGATTTTCCTTTTCTCCACATTCTTGCCAATGCTCATCATTCATCTTTTCAATAATAGTCATTATAGCCAAACAGGTGTAAGGTGGTATATTATTGTGGTTTTAATCTGTGTTTCCCTGAGATGTTAATCATTTTCTCATGTGTCTGTTCCCATTCATAACTCTTCTCTTTGGAAATGTCTGTAAAGGTTTCTTGCTCATTTTTTAACCAGGTTATTTATTTTCTTGCTATTGACTTCTGTGAGTTCCTTATTTATTTTGGATATTAGCCCTTTCTCAGGTAGATGGTTTAAAAATATTTCCGCCTAATCTATGAGTTGTCTTTTTACTCTGTTGATTATTTCTTTGGCTGTGCAGAAGCTTTTTATTGTGATGAAGTCCCATTTGTGTATTTTTGCTTTTGTTGCTTCTACTTTTAGAATAAAAGGAGGCCTGTGAGGGGTAAAGGAGGCCAAGAGCCCTTAGTGGCAGCAGAGAACAAGTCACAGTTATACTTCTTGCTAGAGAGAAAGGCCAAGAGGCTTAAGAGGGTAGTTCATCTAGGAAGACATGACTAGAACCCAAAGAACACGTGTGTTTGTAAATTACTTGAGGGGAGATGGGTGGTAGTCAAGAGTTGAGGAGATTAGTCCTACAAGGAGCCAAACCTCTTCAAGTTTATTCTCAAGAGAGGATGTGATGTCAGAATTTCAGATGAATAGTTTTTTTTCTATTTGTTTCTGCTAATGCCATTATTCATGTTATTCTTTCAAGTTCAATTAGAGAGTTGTATTTCATAGAAATCACAAGTAATTTGTGAGATTTATGTGTGGGATAAAATAAAGAAACTCTAAACTCTATTATAAGATACAGCCCAGCATAGCCTGATCAATTGTTATGAATTAGGCTAGAATAGCTGGAACAGCTATCACCCTGGGGGTAATTTGGGCTCTGGGATAAACCCCCGGGGCAAGTGAGGGCAAGTCCAGGGCAGCAGAGAAAACCTGCAGCCTGGACAGTACACCTGAGACCACAGTGATCCCCCAGAGTTAGATTTGGGGAGGCAGAGAACAGCAACAGAACAGCTGGGAATGAAGGAGGCAGGGGCTGAGGTGGGCAGGAAGTTGTGTCTAGAAACCCTTTTGCTGACATTAGGAACCTGGAAAGGCTCTCAACGTCCCAGATTGGGAACAATTATGAGGAATGCAAATTCCAGGAGGGACTGATCTCCTAGACAGGTTATGGAGAGAATGACCTAGTTACCAGAACTATGGCCTAAGGTCAGACGTGAATCTCTGAAAGAGGTAGAAGCTTGTTATTTCAGCGTCACCCAAGGCATAAGCCCATTTTGCAGGCAGAATGACTTGATACTGAATCCAGGGGAGTGAGAATATCCTGACCCCACATTGAACTGTTCCCAGCACTGAAGGTGTTAGCTTAGGTGGTCTCCAAAGGTTACAAAACTGGATGGAACTAAATTCATTAATTGACTTCTTCATCATAGCTTATTTCAACGTACAGTATGTTTTGTAAAAAAAAAAAAAAAAAAAGTATGCTATTTGATTTAGTCAATTACCTCATCACCAGGCTTTGTTTATACTGGCTTTCAGCTTCTTCCAATGATCAAAGTCCTCAAAGGATAAAAAATGTTTAACAATTGGCATATTCAAACAACTGTGATATGACTCTTTAGCAATACTAAAAGCTTCCAAAGAGACTTTCAGCAATGCCACTTTCCTTCTCCTTATATCCTCCAACCATCTTCACTTCCTCAACTTATCCTTCATTTCCCCCCCAATTCAACCATGCTAATTTTACAAAGAATATTCCTTATTTTAAAGTATGAAATTTGATGTGTGTGCTTGTGTGTGTATGTATTTATTGTAACATTGACACACACACATTTTCATTAAGAAATACATGTTTTCTTAAGAACCCTGTAAGAGGTAGCTTATAACGGGTAACATTTATTGAGTCCTTCATGATGCGGCAGATGGTGTTGTAACTATTTGACCCTATATTAAATTGTCTGTGTATAATCTTCACAATAACCCTACAAGATGGGTATTATTATTAGCTCAATAACCCTACAAGATGAGAAAGAGACACACTGCAATTTTTCTAAGGGAAGGGGAAAAAAATTCAGAAGTAGCCCAGCCAGGATTTGGGCTTTGGTGTTCTTTTTCTAGACCATGTGTGCTTAACCACTACTCTACGTAGCTTAGTTTAGGATTTCACGTATTAAGTATTGATATTCAACTTTATAAGATGAAGAAATCAAGGTGCCAAATGGTTGATTTATCCGACAGCACCAATTTGTCAGCAGAAGTGCAATTACAAGCTATTTTCCCAAATCATAAGCCAGCGCTCGGGCTATCAGACCATTCTCCCATTTTACATGATATTATTACAGGCAATATGATTATCCAGGTGTCATTTCTGTATAACTTGTGATAAAAGAAATTGTTGACTGAATATAATAGTGGCAACACGAAAATGACAGCTTGAGTATAATCTTCTTATTTCCCAGAAACGTAGGATAATCTGTCCCCTTTTTCATGCCTTCTCTGATGCTCACAGTGCCTTGTGGAAAGCCTATCATTTTAGAGTTACGTTTCTGTTCTTCAGTGATTCCAGTTGAAGGCACCTACTCTTTCACGCTCCTACAGACCACACAGAGAAAGGAGAATTTACTTAACGTTTAATGGAGTGGCATTTTATTAGGGAAATGAACAGGAAATTCTCAAATGCAAACGCCCTTTGCATTTTCTAGAAACATAACAAAAACTGAATATTGTAAACATTTAGCTATCACATACAATGAATCCTCATAAAACATCAAAGAGGTAGATGATAGCTCAAGTCCCCAAGTCTCTGTTCCCTGAAGGTAGTTACTAGTAGTTATGTAGGTTATAAAGTTAGCACATCATGGAACCAGGTAGCAGCTCTAGAATTTCTTAATCCTCCCTTTGCATAGCAACATGCTCCTCTCTACTTATGCATATTTATGCTTCTTCTTCTTCTTTTTTTTGCAGTTTTTGGCCAGGGCTGGGTTTGAACCCGCCACCTCCGGCATATGGGGCCGGCACCCTACTCCTTTGAGCTACAGGCGCTGCCCCACATTTATGCTTCTTTTTTCTCTGCAAGTTATAACCTGGTCAGTAATACAAAGTTCTGGGACTGTGTTAAGTGTATTTCTCTGCCGACTTCTAAAATTAGTGGTTCTTGGGTTTTAGAAAGCATGAGAATCATCTGGGGTCACTTGTTGAAGGAATAGACTCCTTGATTCAATCTCCAGTTGATGATACTGCAGGGTGATCCAGGGATCACCTTAAGAAATATTTAATGGTTGATAGGTAATAGAGTTAAAGTCCTCTTTTCACTCTTTCTTGAGTGATTTCAGTTGTTCTATTGGCTTAGATTACCAGCCGGCTCCCAAGGATCCCAAACCAGTGCCTTTGGATTCTTACCTCTATTCATTTGCTCTGTCATTAATTCATTCACTGGTTCATTCATTCTTTAGTAAATATTTAATACCCTGGGATATAGTAGTGACAAATCATATTTTGTGTTTATCATCACTAGGTGGACAAGATGAATTTAAGTTTTAGAAATTATACGTATATGTAATTTTAAACGTTGATCATGGCTATAGACCTAAATACGAAGTGTTAAAAGAGCATGCTATGTTTTAGAGATGAGAGATGGCTACACTGAGGAGATGATATTTGATCCGATGTCTGAAGAGTGAACACATGAAACAAGGCTAAGTGAATGGAAAAGAGAGCCAGGCAGAAGCAGTGGCTTGGGCTATGGTCTGGAGGGAGGAAATGGCAGGACGCATTTGAGGAGCGGAAAGAAAGTCAAGTGTGGCTGGAGTACACTGAGCAGGGCAGAGAATGGCGAGGGGCAGCTCTGCTGCAGCAATCAGAGGACACGTGTTCCAAAGTCTAAAGATCCACAGAACTCTTCTGGAGTTTTTTTCCTCCTAGACACCATAGGAAGTCATTAAAGGGGAATAACGTATAAGTATAGGAATGACATCAGACAGGATATCCTCATCTCTAATGCTGAGCTTTTTTATTCCACCACCTCTTAATCCTACTTCTCTTTCTGGGTTTTCTCTCTCAATCAATGGCCCCAGCATCCTCCCGCTTGCTCAAGACAGAGCTGATCTTCTGGCTTCTTTCTTGTCACTGTAGTGGACATCATGGGCCTTTTTTATGGCTCTCTGGTATCTGAATTCCTTTCATGTAGTTGTTCCCATAGGAGGAGAGCCCTCCGGGTAAAGTGGTGCTGTCTGTGTTACTGCAAAGCTAAGGGCAGCTGGAAGCTCCTCAGCCCTCCCCCTGGCAGCTGTGCCTGGAGCACGTGAGAAACTTGGCTAACTGGATCCTCCTGCCCAGGACTTGGAATTTGGTGGAGGGAGTGATGGAAATTAGAGATAATTGGAAGTTACGCATTATCACTGGACATAGACTGTGAGTCCATGATAGTGGCTGTATTGCCCATGGTTTGGGATCCCTAGTGGTGAACCCAGTGTGATGAGCATTGGTTGGGATCTATGTCCCCTGGAAGCTTACATTTCATGCCAGGTTCTTCAGACTCTGAGTTGATTCCATGATGTACACAGTGAAATTATTTTCTCCTTTTAACTAGCCAAAGTGAATTTTTCTATGTAGAGTACACTCATCACCCCCAATTCAATTATTTTACAGGCCCTGGGATTTTACCTCCTAATATATGGTAAATTCTCTCAATCTCCACTGTCTCTCCCCTGGTTCTGACAGCCACCATCTCTTGCCTAGACTGTTTTTAGATCTTCCTAACTAGTCTCCCTGTCTCTGTGCCTTAACAACACCCTCCCCCAACAATCTGTCACCTCTCTGCATCCAGAGGTTCATACACATCTGCAAAACTGTAATCATGTCTTTGTATTACTTGTAAAGTCCAACCTAGTGAAACCAGGTACTGAAAATGCCTGTTTTCTTGCTGCCTCTCTCACCAGGCTGTAAGCTCCTGGGAGGCAGGTGGTGTGCCGCCATGCATCCTGGACCTTTCTCCTAGTGCCCCCTCGTGGCCAGCAATGAGACAGACAGGGGGTAAGAAAATGGCATCAGGGTCAGCCATTTGTATGATCTTAAGCAAGTTGTTTAACTTCTCTGAGGCTCAGTTTCCTCACTTAAAAATGCAGATAATAATGGCATCTCTGTGGTCAATGAAACACACAAAAATGAGATGCACTTTCTACTAAATCTGTAAGTAACCAGTAGTGAATCAACTTACTTAAAAAACACAAAGATGCCTTCTTTTGATCTTACACCATTTATGAGAAATATGTACCAGAAGCCAAATACTACAATTATCTTCTTATATATTTCTTAACTGAAGTAAATCATCCAGTGTGTGTTCTAGAAAGTGCTCAATTGTGTGATTATTTTTTGTGGTTTGAATTCTTCAAAGGCTCTGGGCACAGGCAGCTTGGTGAAACGGGGCACAGTATTAATAGCTTCAGTTATTGATGTTTTCATGAAACTCAAAAATATGCAGCTCCTTGACTCTCTGGCTTGTTAACTGCTTTGCCTTGGGGCAGTTTCAACATAGAGAACCAGATAAGTCAATCAACATTTATTGAGTGCTAGTATTGTAGGGGACTCAAGATTAGGGCCAGAGGGAAAAAACACATGATATGAAGACAGGGATTTCTGTTTTTTAATACTGTTACAGTCTGATTCAAGTCAATTCAAAATTATATCTTGTGCTGACTGTTGAAAGAGACCCTGTATGGCCAATAAGAATGTATTATCATTCAATTGTTTAATCAAAATAAAAGTATTTATTAGTCCCTACCTGAATATATGCTGGAAAGGACATCATGGTTATAATTAGAAGAGAAGACACATAAAAATAATTAAATAGCTAATGACTAAGAACATTACAGTGTATTAATTATTGTTTATTAGTTATTAATTATTACTAATATGCTCAAAAAAGAAACGATTCATAAAACGTAAGTTCTTAAGGATAGTAGCTAACATTTTATTCAGTCCATAGTGAGAGACAGGTACCGTGCATAAATTCTTCCATTTAATTCTCCACACGACTACCAGAGGTGCAGCAGATGTCTCTGCAACCCCACGTGGCCCACTCAGCCTTCCTCTGATGTTAGCCACGGCTGTGGAGGACCATAGCGTGTGATCATGCTCAGAGTCATCTTTCACTCAAGTGGGCACCTTCGTCCTTCCAGATTTCTTCTCCGTCTTCTCTGAGGTTGTAGATTCCCCTCCGCAACCCTCCACCAGTGGAGGACAGCTGACAACTGGGTAAATGCTGCAGCTTTCTGCCCTTCAGGAGGGCGGTTCAGGCGGCTGGCTGAGCGAGTCTGGGGTCTTAGCTGAGTCAAGGTCCTGTGTGCTGCAGCAGCCACCTCAGCAAGGGACCCTGATATTGGCCCTTTCTCCTTCTCTTTTAATTTATTTTTTTATTTCAGATTAATACGAGGGCACACTTGTTTAGGTTACATTGTTTTCATTTCTAAGGTAAATTTCAAGTTGTCGTTGAGCCCTTCACCCAGGGGTGTGCTGTATACGTCACGTTCTGCACCTTAGGGAGGACTTGCAGCCTCCCTCTTCTCCTGTTTCCTCCTCCCCCTTTCTTGAATATACTCGTGTTTTTCTTTCACTTGGGCATGTAGTTGTTTGTATGTTTACACATTTACAATACATATTAGTATTGTATCACAAGGATGGAAAAGACAGTATCTACTGTACTCCCCTTCTCTTTTTAATTCTCCCTAGTTCTCACTACCCCTCATTCCTGCTTCCAGGAACCACCTCTCAAATAAACTACTTACTTACCTTTATGTCTTTGCCGCAAGCTCTACTTTTGACAGGGCCCAGATGAAGATCCTAAGGATATAACTGTTAACATAACCATTTTGGGCTTGGCACCTGTAGCTCAGCGGCTAGGGTACTGGCCACATGCACTGAGGCTGGTGGGTTCAAACCCTGCCTGGGCCTGTCAAAGAACAACGACAACTGCAACAAAAAAATAGCCGGGCATTGTGGCAGGTGCCTATAGTCCCAGCTACTTGAGAGGCTGAGGCAAGAGAATCATTTTAAGCCCAAGAGTTTGAGGTTGCTGTGAGCTATGACACATGACACTCCACCAAAGGCGACATGGTAAGACTCTGTCTCAACCCCCGCCTCCCTCCCCCAAAAAACAAAAAAAAAACCCAAAACCATTTTGTTGCTAAATTGACAAGTCTTCTCCCTTTAAACTGAAAGTCACTTACTGAGTTAACTTACCCCAGCACAGCCAGGTTTCAAGGACCTGCCCTTGCAGTTAGCTGTATATAACCTCTTGTGAACAATGTTAAGGTAATTATAAAAAAAAGGTCTAATTACCATCCAGATGCCTTGGTTTGAGAAGACTTCAAAATAATCTTAGAGAGTAAGATCAATGGGATTGTAAATGGCCATTAGTGGCAATAGTCTAAGTAAGCAAACATGCTTTTGTATATGTTGAAATAATCAGGGAAAAAGATGTGTGGAAGTGAGAAGGATTTCCATCTTTCTCCTACTTCCTTAGTTTGTTTCTGATTCTGTAACAAAGTACCTGACACTAGGTGATTTATAAAAGGGAGACATTTATTTCCCCATAGTTCCAAAGACTGGGAAGTCTAAGGTCAAGGCACCAGGGAGTTCAGTTTCCTGGTGAGGGTTGCTCTCTGCTTCCTAAATGGCACTCTAACTGCTGCATCCTTCAGAAAGGAGGAGCCCTGTATCCTCATGTCGCAGGAGGAGGCAGTGAAATAAGGGTAAGCTCTTTTTATGAAACTTTTTGTAAGTTTCCCTTGCATGAGAACAGAACCATCACGATTCAATCATCTCCCCAAAGCCACACCTACTCAAACTGTTACATTCAGGATGAAGTTCTGACATGAACTTGAGAGGGCAAAAACATACACCCCACCTTCTCCCAGCTACTTCCCTCCAATCTCATAGACTGGCGATGTTGTCCTGTCCCATTGCCAAGTTTCCTGTAACCAGTTGTTCTGCGCTTCATCTTCCCCTGTCCTTCCCATCATTGCTTTGCAGAATGACTGATGTTTACTGTAACTGATTTTCAGTTGATTAGGTGCATCTCCTGGGGATGGTTGCATTTCATGCTTTTTCTCCCTTGTTATGAAATGAAAGGTGTTTCTGCTGGTACAGGCATTTAGGCATTGGCATGCAGGTAGCACACAGTTTTGGATAGCAGAGCTTGATTCCAGATATCCTGAAATCATACCACTTTAGCAGCTGGGCATGCTTGATAATCACCTAACCTGATGGGTATCTGGGCAAATGGTTTTCACTGATGCCCTTTATAGATACTACAGGAATAAGGATCAAATACAGTAAAGCTTTGATTTGGCTGCATAAAATTAACCATAATTTTGATCAGATATGTTATCTGCTTAACATGATTGCATTATTATCAAAACCAATTATTACACAAAATAAATGTTTGCATATCATTGATGAACTTTGTCAAAGATTTTGTTATAATACTGAATTATTACACAGGAGCTTGATCTTTATAATCTGCTGCCTAAGTAATTCATTTTTCTTCCCACAATGTAAAATAGTTACTGGGAATATTAATTAGAAGGTTAGAAGGATTTCCTTTTCTGATAGCAAACACCTGACTCTATGTCTGAAAAACCAAAGGTAATTAAAGAAGGAGGAAGTACATGTATTTCACAGATCAGGGTCAGGTGATTGCTTTGTCCTGCAAAGTAGTATTGAGTTACAAGTACATTCATCTATTACCGTAATTTGATCTATTGGTAGCTTTGCTTTCAACTGGCATTGTTCAGTTTTCTTCTCTTTTCTTTTCTTTTCTTTCTTTTTTTTTTTTTTTTTTTTTTTTTTTTTTTTTTTTTATTCAAAAAAACAAAATGTAAACCAGGGATGGTTGACCTGGCAACATACCCAACACCAACCACAAAGGCTTTTCCT
>CAUYPK010084311.1:0-37871 GCA_963574355.1 Loris lydekkerianus
CGGTTAACGTTTTTTTTTTTTTATACCATATCTTAAACTGTTTATTTTTTTTTTTTT
This sequence comes from Loris lydekkerianus, assembly GCA_963574355.1. Classification (NCBI taxonomy): domain Eukaryota; kingdom Metazoa; phylum Chordata; class Mammalia; order Primates; family Lorisidae; genus Loris; species Loris lydekkerianus. Next base: position 58 of record CAUYPK010084311.1, read on the forward strand.
TTTTTTTTTTTTTTTTTTTTTTTACCACATGGTTAGTTCTCTGGTGACTTCAAAGAGATTTTCCCCAGCATTTCCCAGATGTTCTTTGTGAGGAGGTTGATCTGAATTTTCTAGTTTGCCATTATTGGAAGCAGAAATCTATTTATAAGGTGTTTCTTATAAGTCATTTTTATAAGTAGTTTTTAAACAAATTAAGCCTGACAGTAGTCATCCCACTACCCCTTCTTGTTGGTTAAAATATTATTTGCCAGGACATTGCACTTTGTTTCAACTGTTTCTAGTGGTTTGCTACAATATAAAGGGTGTAGTTTTCTAGAATTATTTTTTGTTTATTTGTTGTTTTGAAACAGAGTTTCAAGCATCACCCAGGGTTGAGTACCATGGCGTCACAGCTCACAGCAACCTCAAACTCTTGGGCTTAAAAATTCTCTTGCCTCAGACTCCCCAGTAGCTGGGACTATAGGCACCAGCCACAATGCCCAGCTATTATTTTTTTGTTGTTGTTGTTGTTTTAGATGGCCCAGGCTGGGTTTGAACCCACCAGCTTTGGTGTATGTGGCCAGTGCCCTACCCACTGAGTTATGGGCACCACCGCTAGAGTTGTTTTTGTACTTATAAAAACTGTTACCATTACACAAAAATAACTTTTTTCCTAGATAATTGCAATATACTTAGTTCTTTCCCCTTCTAATCTGTACTGAAGCTCTCCTGAATAATCTTCAGATGGTAGCCCAAATCAGGCTTTCAAAAACCTGTATTTCTCTATTGTGTATCAAAGAAATTCTTAACATGACGTTTATTGTCTATTTTTTTATTTGTTTTTCTTTATCCTATTTTCAAGTTTTTCTTTCTTATCAAGCTAATACATATACATTGGTCAAACGGGACACTCATCTCTGCTCAATAATACCAAATTACTTCTAGCCAACTTAATACTTCTTCCTCCTTTAGAATGAACTTCCTTTTTCCATAGTGTCTAAATCATTATTAAAAATAATTATTAAAATTATTTTCTACTTCTCAAAATTCAATCCAGATGGGATTGTGTCTAACTATATCTTCCTTATCTTTCTATGTATTAGGATGGCTTGCATCTAGGTTATATTCAATAACAAGTAGAAATAAGAGTTGGATTCTAAAATACTTACTTGGAGTAATTTCCCTTTCTTGACATTTCTGTTAGAAAAACAAAGGTAAACTATTTTACACCGGCTTGTCAGTCTTATATTATTTTTTTATAGTGTCTCAATCATTACTAAATTATTTAGTAATTATTAAAATTACTAAAGTGATTTCTATCATTGAGGGGCTCGATAATAATTATTGAATAGGGCTGTCATTAGATATGATGTTGACATAGTTATGTTTTAGACTGCTGACTACAGTTGAATAATTTGAATCCACTTATTTTTATTTTAATTCAACTAAGTAGCAAGTAAATCATGTGACTGGTATCTAAGAATCCAAATATTTTAAGCATTTAGACTCCTTATTAAATGTACTAATCTGAAGGCTTTGGGTAATTTTATGCAAAAATCTCCAAGAATACATACAGGTTAGTTAATTTAAGAATCCAGGGAATGGTGTATAGAAACTCTGTTAGAGAGGATATAGGTTTTAGAACTTTCTGAGCTATAATGAAATGTCCAGTTTCCTATTGGGTATAAAGTACAAATAATCTATCCTCTCAAGGCTTTCTATAGATAACATTTGTATAGTAGAGAACTTCCCTGACTTACAATGGCCCAAAGGATTTTTTTACTTTAAGATGGTGCACAATGATACAAATTCAGTAGAAACAATTCTTTGAATTTTGAATTCTGACCTTTTCTCAGGCTAGTGATTTGCAGTACACACATAGATAGGAGCTGCAGTTCCCAACAAGCACATAATCACAAGGGCAAACAACCCATACTGTACAGCATACTGTGTTGCAAGCATGTTTTAGATAATGTATTTTGTGTTTTTCATCCCATCAGGTCTACAAAACACCCATTTTCAACTTGATGTCTTCAACTTTATTAGGACATAACCCCATTATATGTGGAGGAACATCTGTATTTTAATCTGTGATGAAAAATAATTTGGTTTGCATCTTTGCAGGTTGCTCTCAATAATAGTTAGGTGGTGTTGGCAAGTGGTAGGCTGTATACAAAGCAATAACTAAAAGGTCATGTACTGCTGAGGTAGAAGTAGAGAAAGTGTCTAGAATAAATGTTGCAAAGAATGACAAATGGTATAATGAAATGCTGAATATGATGGAGACACCAAGGTTTGGAGACCACGCAGGCGTCCTCAAACTTTTTAAACAGGGGGCCAATTCACTGTCCCTCAGACCGTTGGAGGGCCGGACTATAGTTAAAAAAAATACAAAAAAACTATGAACAAATTCCTATGCACACTGCACATATCTTATTTTGAAGTTAAAAAACAAAACGGGAACAAATACAATCACACCGCCTCATGTGGCCCGCGGGCCGCAGTTTGAGGACCCTTGCCATAGAGGGATAGGAAGTGTCTTTATCTGGTTTTGAGTTCAGAATGAAAAGCCATAGTACCTTTGTGCATATAGCAAGAGGGCAGGGATATGTGTGAGGATTTAAGGCTCACTAATATTTGCTTATCAGTGGGTTTGGGTTAGGGGTAATGAAAAAGAACAAATCTGGAGAAGAAAGTATGGAGCAAAATTCTTCTACAGTACACAGGAGGGCTGCATGGATAGAGGAATTCTCACTTTTATTTGATGTGAATTAAGAGATAGTGAGGTGGATTCCCTACCCCAACACATCTGCCACCCTTAGTGACTCACACTTTGGTGTTAAACATTTTATTCATCCTGCAATTTCTTTGTATAGACTTTGTTTTTAGAGCAATTTTATATTTGTAGAAAAATTGCCCAAAAAACACATCCACTCTCCTTTCACCTCTGAACAGTTTCTCCTATTATTAATATCTTGTATTAGTGTGGTTTTCTTATAATTGGTAAACTAATATTGACATGTTATTAACTGATGTCCATAGTTTGCAGGAGACTTCATATTTATTTGAACAATTCTATGGGTTATAAAAAATATATAGTATTAGGTATCCATTATTACAGTTTCACATAGACTAGCTTGACTGCCCTAAAATCCTCTGTGTCCACCTTTCATCCCTCTCTTCCTCCCTTTCCCCAAGCCCTGGAAACCACTGATCTTTTAATCATCTCTATAGCATTGTTTTCCCAGAATATCACATATTTAGACTCAATATGTAGCCCTTTCAGAATGACTTCTTTCACTGAGCAGCATGCATGTGAGTCTCCACTACATCTTTATATGACTTCATGGTTTCTTTCTTCTTATCATTGAGTATTCCATTTATGGATATAGTGTAGCTGATGCATTCACTTATTGAAGGATATCTTGATTGATTCTAGGTTTTGTAATTATAAATCTGCTATAAACAGTCATGGGTACTCATTTGAACTCATTTGGGTAAACCCAGGAGCATGATTGCCAGATTCTGTGGTAAGAAACTGCCAACCTGTCTTTCCAGATACTGTAGAGCATATGGGCTGGGCAGGCTCTTAGGGGCCAGTGGACTTCCCAAAAGCTGTAGAATAGCTCCCCTTCTTTCCAGAGTAAGGGCTTTCTTACACACAGGACACCAAGCTTCCCTTCTGCCTCCAAAATAGTCCCAGGAAGTGGATCTCCAAACTTCCACACAGCCCAGGTTCCTGATCATACCTAGGCTTGCCCTCCTCAAAGATCACGGGGTTCATGACACTCAGAGACAACCTGACATTTGCTAGTTTGCCAGATTTCTCTGTCATAGTAACTGTGCTGTCCTTGGATCTACTGGGTATTTTTCTCACGTACTGAGAAATGTCCGGAGCAGTAAACTCACAGACAAAACTTGCTGCTAAAGCAGTGTTATGAATAAAGCTTTATTTATATCATTATCAACAAGCATCCCAGCTCCTAATCTGTGCATAGAGCTTGGCTGAGGGAGTATTACCTCCTTATCTTGCCTCTGGCATACACAGGAAAAGTACAGCTAAACGTAACTGGTATTACTCAGTTCACCATCTTGGGGGACAAATAAGGTTACATAAGGCGATAGAATATGCTACCCTAAAGTTGCTCCACTTGACATAAGGATTATTTTGAACTAAAGGTGCTGAAAAAAGAGCAAGTATAAGAAACACACTCTGATCCTCCTCCTTTTCCTTCTGAAAAAGGAGATTAACCCCCCATATAGAATATGTCCTTCCTATACCAGAAGGAAACTAGCATTCTTATCAAGTATGGAAAGTTGAATTTGAGACCAAGGGAATTATTATTATTATTGTTATTTTTAGAATACATACTAATTCTACTATCGCTAATAAAAATTGTTATTTTTAGAATACATACTAATACTTCTCGGCAGAAGAAAGCAAGAGAAAGTACAAACAGATCTTGCTAAAGCCTTAGTTCCCTTTCACTTCCTCACACAGTTTACTTTTCCACAATTGCCTGTCTTTTACTCAACCTATTAAAAAAAATTTACATTGGCTGGACCTGGTGGCTCACACCTGTAATTCTAGCACTTCAGGAGGCTAGAATTATGGCCCACTTACTCTGAGCCTAGGAGTTCAAGACCAGCCTGACTAAGAGCCGAGACCATTGTCTCTAAAAAAAAAAAAAAAAAAAAAAAATTAAAATATTGAGGTTAGGTTTGACACTTCTTTGGGCCTTTTTTTTTTTTTTTTTTTTTTTTTTATAAAAGAAAGAACTGTGTTATGTAAAACTTTCATTAAGTAAATTTTTATGCTCTCCTCCTGTTAATCAGTGTTATGTCACTTTATTCTCAGGCCCAGCCAAAAATAACAAAGAGGATAGAGGTAAAATTTTGCCTCCCCTGCACATTTTCCCAATTAATGGCTAAATTTTAACCGGCAGGGTGTAATACCTTCCTTTTGAGCTCCCCTTTGCCTTTGGATTGATCTAGTAACAATTCAGCTAATTGTTGAATTAGCTAATTCAGTCCAGAAAGGGTAAGTTCTGCCTTTGTATCCGAGTGGGACACTGATGGTTAGCAGGTCAGGAGGTGCTTGGAGGTGCTTACAGGCGCAGGAACACGTTCTGTCAGCAGGTGCTCACAGCCCTGGACAGAGACGAGGCCACAGGCTGTCCTCCTTTGCACTGCACATGGGATTCCTCTCTGGGACCTGTCATGTCCTCTCTGACCGTCGGACTTTGATGTCAATCAAAGAATAACTTGGGGTTTTAGGAAAAGGGGTTAGAATCGTTCTTTCCCCTCCAGAAATAGAAAAATTATATTACTTCCTAGAGTTCCAAGGGAAGAGGGGACATTTTTAAGTCACAGAGCAAAAAGTACCCATTTCTCAGCATAACAAATGATCAAAACTAAAAAAAAAAAAAAAAAAGTTTTTCAAAGGTGACTTACTATCACCTCTTTTAGCCAAACAAGAAGCAAACATGATTTTTTAAAATATCACCTTATTAGTGACTTCATTTCATAACAAAGAATGACCAGACTTAATTAATCATTCTCAGTGAGTCATTTGTTTTATTTAAAAATACTTTTTAATTTACAAAAATAGTATTATGCTTCTTGTAGAGCATTTGAAAAAGACCCTGTGTTTTCAAAGTGAAAAAATCCAGGTAACATTTACTAGTCTGATTTCTAAATCACTACCAGGACAACACATCTTACTTTTCTGTTTGGACCAAACACAAAATGGGGAAAACATCCAATATGTTAAAATATCCAAACTTAGAAAGAAGCCTGGTTCTTGTCTGCAAGGAAAAAATGAAACCAGTAATAGCTCTCCTGAATAAGGAGGGCAGAAACTCAGGAAGTACTTGGCAAAGGCAATCATCCAAACAAAGAGAAAACTCCTGACACTTGCATATAATAATAATTGTAAAACTCCAGGCGGTAGAAATCTTTGATTGTGGCTGGCATCCTCATAAATTTCAACCTCCAAATGATTCTCCCTGATGAGCATTCAGTGAACAAGCAGAATTATGGCCCACTTACTCTGTTTCTTCCTTCTGTGTAAAAAAAGAACTCATTCAGAGTTTAAATGTCACTGAGCAAACAGAATTTGACAAAAAAAAAAAAAAGAAAGGTATATCTGCTTTCCTAATCGAGGTGTGGATGGTTCATATTTGAACCTCAAATGCATACATGTCTGAAAGTCTAGCTAAGGGAAATATAGTAGATCCTCTGTAAGTTGACCACCCAAGGGACAATGTACAGAGGTGGTCAACATACGGACCCAAGCCTACTGTACTGATGTGAGCATATGTGGATGTTTGGTCTAAGACAATTACGTCAACTTGAGGTGGTCAGCTATGGAGGTTCTACTATACATAGGCTACTGGTGCAAACATGTAACTCCTTATCATTGAGTTCAACAAAACAGGCCACAAAATGGACAATTAAAAGGCAAGAATAGCAGCATTGAAAGTGATCGGTGCTGGGGCCTAATGTAGCTACATACAAACCCCTTTACTCCCTTTTCCCCTCCTCCTCTCTTCCTAAGACAAAGACACAAAGGATCTGTCTAGGCCCACTGCCAGAAGTTAGCACCAAAAGACTCCAACCTGAAGGCAATCAGTGAAATGTGCCCACCACCCACCATCCCATATAAAAGTGAACAGCCCCAGGGCACAAGACACCATTTTTGCATTGCCCAGGCAGGTCGGCCTCCCCTTTCAATAAACCTGGCCTGATCATCTCTGGGGCCTTGTCTCTGGGTACCACTGTTATACCTTTTAATCAGCTTAAAATAACACTAGTGATACACAATAAAAAGTATGTTTTCCTAAAAGTGGGAAATCCAATTTTGTGCGTATCTTGTTTATTACTTTTCTCCTGCTAAAGAGCAAGCTCTGTGAGAGCCAGGCATTGTTTTGCTTACATGTGCTCCCAGTGCCTGCATCTGTGCCTTGCACACCAGTGGTTGTTGAATGAATGACGTTACATAACTACCAAGCGCTGCAAGACAATCAAGACTGTCTCACTAGGAATTCTTGCTACTAAGCGGCACTTACTAGCATAAAACAATCACAGTCTATGGAATGATATGTGTGGCTTAGAGTTAACCTTAGTATATCAAAGGGTCCCCACGACCTATGTCTGACTGTGAGCCCTACTTTGAAAACTACAGACCCAGACTATATAGCCTCCCCTGTGCTTTAAATCCTTTCTACTCACAGTGTGTCCGGGAACCATCAGCAGCCCCATCACGGGGGCCTTGTTAGAAATGCAGAATCTCACCCACAATGGCGACAGCCAAGACAGAGAATCAACCCCAGTGGTGAATGGATAAACAAAATGTGGTACATACACACAGGTAGTGTCATTCAGCCATGAAAAATAATGGAAGTCTGTCATTTACAGTAACATGGATGGAACTGGAGAGCATCAAGTGAAATAAGCCAGGCGCAAAAAGACAAACACCACATGTTCTCACTCATATGTGAGAACAGCCTCAGCCTCCTGAGTAGCTGGGACTACAGTACCCACCACAGTGCCCAGCTAGTTTTTCTATTTTTAATAGAGGCAGAGTCTTGCTCTGGCTCAGGCTGGTCTCAAATTTCTGAGCTCAAGCGATCCACCTGCCTCAAGCTCCCAGAGTGCTAGGATTACCAAGGAGGGAGCCAGGGTGCCCAGCTATTGAATTTTTCAAAATAGCCAGAAGAGAAGATTTTGAATGTCCCCCAAATAAATGATGTCTGAGGTGATGGACATCCAAACTATATTACATATCATATGCATCTATTGAAGTACCACATGTATCCAAGAAATACATAGACTATAAAAGTCTATCAATAGTATCAAAAATATATAGGCTACAAAAGTCTATCAATGTATCAGTAAAAAAGGAAAAGCAATTCAGAATCTCAGGCCCCACTCAGCCCTAGTAAACCATCACCTGCATTTTAACAGGGTCCGAAGGTGATGTACGTGCATATTTTCATTTCAGAGCCTGCTTTAAGGACGCAGTCACCGCCCTGACAACAGTCTGCTCTACTCTCTGGGCACTATACCCAGCCAGCTCCAACTAGAGGCCTGGAAGTGGATAGAGAGGTTAGTCCACCAGCCAGATAGTCATTGGGCATCTCCCAGGGGTCTGCCGTGCTACCCCTTAATCCTCAGTGTATCTGTCTCCTGGTGCTATACAGAGAGCTCGCCATTAGTCACATGCAGACAGGCTCCGGAGGCACCTCCGAGATGACGTTCATCACCGTCATTTGCCTACGAGGAAGTTACAGTTGTGTATACATGCAGGACAGAACTAGAATCCAGGTATTCTGTCTTACACTTTGTTGACAACATACTCTATTCTTTCCCATGTATAAACCCAAGATAGGTATCACTAGTTTGGGAGCAGATAGGTGAAGTGGGAGAAGCTTATCTCCAGAGGCCCATGAAGAAGTGACATGTGTCACTTGGGAGTGGCCTTCTTAAATACAGCTTCTGCCATGGATGAGGTGGCATTGCAAGGGACAGTTGGGGTGCAAGTCAAATCTCTGCAGGAGGAAGTAGTGGAGGGATCAGGTCCCAGGAGGAAGTGTGGAGGGAGAGTGCCCAAGAGGAAGGGGTGGAGGGGGAGTGTCCCAGGAGGAAGGGGTGGAGGGAGAGTGTCCCAGGCACTAAGACTTCCCCAGAGGTGAGGCAATAGGGTCACGTGTTCACACGGCTAACTGTTGAGTTTGGCAGGAGATGAGGAAATTCGATTTGATGTGGAATTCAGCTCACATCTCAGAGAACATTAACTCTAGGCAAGAGACAGGAAATTGATGAATTTGTAAATAATCTTTAAATCCTTCCCAATTTTTCTTTTTTTATCTAAGGCTAAACTTTGTCTTACTCCTTTGGCTTATAGCTCAACACGAGGAATTACTTTTTTCTTCTCTTTGTAATTGGTTTCTCTCTTCCTATTACTCTTCTGCACACCGACCAGCCACTTTTAAACCCCACTTGCTCATGTTACGGCTCAAAAGTCTGAAAACCCAAAATAGAGGGAAAAGGCCCAGCTGCCTGCCCTGTACTTGGTGCTCTCTGCAGTCTCACTCTGACTTTCCTCTCCCGTTTTATTCCCTACAAAGTACCCTAGACCCCTCTGCTCTCGCCAAGCTGGAGAGCGCACTGCTCTAGAGCAGGTTAAGTGCATGTCTGTCTCATGGCCAGAACCCCAATTAGAATTAATGTTCCTCCTCCACAGGCCCACAGATCTTATCCAGCTCACGTCCAGCTCTTCTAAGACTTCCCTGACTCAGCCAACTACAACTATCAGCCACCCCTTTCTCCTCAAAATCCTTTGCAGTTTTCTCTGCTGCTCATGCAACAACTCATTCATTGTTTCATGTACCTGAAATTCACTGCTATGTGTCAGCTTCTAGGAAGATAACTGTCCCAGCCCTGAAGGGAGATTCTTGTTTAGGGGAAACGCTGACAAGCGAGTTTGTAGGGCTGGGCAGGTGGGAATGTTTTTAAAACATTCTAGAGGTCAAAACAGATATGCAAGTTTAGAAGACAGGGAGAAAGAGAGAGAAAGAAAAGGAAGGAAGGAAAGGAGGGAGGGAAAGCCTTTTGGGGCAGTTATTTGTGTTTAGCTTTGACAAATGAGTAGCAGTATCAGAGTGATGTAGGGAAGGGAAGGCTCAGGCTATGAGAAGGTGGCTAAATAGAAGGAACACAAACGCTAACTTAGCAAATATTTGTCACAATGATGCTCATGGAAGTGTGTGATTTGCTTCACACTTTTATGAATAGTTTTTCTTTAGTCCAACTGAGAGATAGGTGCCTGTCTGTCACTCTTTGCTGGTAGTTCTAGTTACTCTAAGATAACAACTGAAAGAAGATTTAAAAAATCAGCAAATATTAAATTTCTTCCAAGAAACAGCTATTTCAAAGCAGAACCCATGTCTTTTCTTCACGAAACTGCAGATGATTATGATGATGAATTCCTGCTGACTTTTTGCTCCTCTGTAATCAGTAACAGACTATTAAAATACAATCACATTCATTTGGCAAATATTTATTGAGTGCTGCGTGAGACTCCTCTTCTGCACCACTTCAGACCCGCTCTTCCTCACTGGCTCTGTGTGCAGCCTTGCCACACTGAGCCTTTCTGTTGACCACAGGCATGAGACTCAGGGGTCCCTGCGCACCTACATGCACACACAACGATAATGCACGGGAGAACAGTGGGTGGGGGGGGCCAGTGGGTGACTTTTTCCCTCTTCCTCCCCCAGAGGGCTGTCTTGACCTGTAGTTTCTATGCTTAGCATGGGATGGTCTCATGGGATGGGGCAAACATTTGCACTTAGGGTGTCCAGCTGAAAGAACGATTCTTCCTCCTGCCTCTCAACCTTGATGCTGTCACTTTTGCTCCCCTGATATTTCATTCACCCACGAAGTATTTGAACTTAAAGGTTTTTGTCTTCAGCTCTTTTTACTGAGGATTTTAAGTACTTCTAGACAAGCACTTACTGTGTGCCAGACACTGTTCTAGGCACCCAGGATACAGAGAACAAAGATTATTGAGGTCTTTCTTCATAAGGAAGAAAGGTGAAGGTGAAGACATGAAGTGTGGCCTTGGTGTCCATGCAGACATTTTGTTTCTAGTAGTCTCTACTAAAGGAAGGAATTGGTGGGGGAAGTAATAGGATAGAGCATTTAATAAGCTTCTTATTGTATAATTAGGACACCTGGAGCTATGTAAGAAAGGAGAAATCGAAAACAAAGATAGTAGGCCTCATAGAATAATCACGGGTAATATGGCCATAAGTTTTCCCAGAATGTATTTTATTTCTCAACTTTTATTTCACTTGTAGATATTCCTTTCTCAAACCTCAACTCCCTTTACCTGAATAATCAAATTTTTTCATCTCCTAATGTTTAAGGTTAAACACCCAGCATGTGTCCCTGTGAGATGATGGCCTTCTATCACAGCCAGATGCTTGATCATTACAGCATATTTTAAGAAGACTGAGGATTCACAGTTAAATCTTCACATTAATGTAATTAATCTCAAAAAACATGCAATTTTGACATATTTTTAATGCTTGATGGCTTATATCTCACTATTTCCACACAAATGGCATTTTAAGTTTTCCTTTACACATGGGAAATTGCCAAAGAAACAACTATTTTCACTACCGAAGGCTTTGAAAATAAGTTAAACAGCAAGTATTTTTATTTTATTAGTTCTTTAAAAGCATTCTACAATGAAGTGTCACTAGTTTTGGTATTCCCCAAAAAGCTTCTGAACCCACAGACCTATTTTGATCTCTACAATGTTTTAAAAACATAACATCGCACCTGTTCTACCCCCAGAGAAGCTCCCCTGCCGACTTTTCCCCTCAAACAAGAATCTAATCAAACTCCCCTGTTCTCTGCCTGAACAAAGGGGATCTCTGAGAAGTCATGTGGAGCACCAGGTACCTGCTCCATTCTCCTAGGGATTTCATGGACCTAGCTAGGGTAGGGCCCATTGGTCCCTGTTAGATTAGAAAGAACACCACAGGGTGCTTCTGAATGGGGCTGCTCTTGGTAGAAGCAGGGGCTGGTGACAGGTCCAAATAATTCCCATTACCATCTGATCATCCCCTCACTGGCTGAGGTCAAGCACTAGAAGGTGTTGTGAAGAAAAACTTCCTGAAGTTGCTTTCAGGCAAACGTGGCAACAATATATCAAAACTCTGAATGGTTCTTCTCTACATAAAATAGGCAATGGTACTTTCTTCTTCCTGGCTTCAGGTTGGCTGGGTTTGATGCCAGTTTTAAATTCTGGCTCCCAGTTTAAAAAAAAAAAAAATTGAAAAGAAATGCTTCAGTCTCTCAGAAAACAGCAGGAGGCTCGACTTACAAAGGGATGAATTCAAAGACTCAAATGTGGTGGCCACCTGAAGGTAACATTTCATACGATAATTTTTGGCAGGACTTTGGCTGGTTTCTTTCCAGCCCAGCACTGTTATTCGCTGTGCCTGCTTTACTATTAATATTAGCTGCCTTTGTGAAGTGGAGCCCACTGGTTTTCCGTCCATCAGAAGCCAGGGGTCCTAGTCATTTAGTTTCTTGAACTGAACTAGAATTTGTGGTTTAGTACCAGGAAATGTGTTTTCTGCATTTGCTTTCCTTTCTGGTTAGTATAGAAATGAAATGCAAATAAAAGTTAAAAATCTTTGCTGATTTACAATGCTATGTGAACAGTTCCTACAGAAGCACCAAAGGTTTTCAAAGAATTAATTACTAGAGCCTCTCATTTCCCCCAGATGGCATAGTTTTGCACAGTGCCAACTTCAGGGCAAACTTGCCTACAGGACTCTGCTTAGATCCCCCCATACACTTGCTGTGACCACTCCTGCCTTTGTGCTCTTGACTCATCTGTTTCTCCCGTGTTAATTAAACACTTCCACTCCGTCCTTTTAGATTCTATCCTTTCAAATACAAACCTCATTCTTTCATCAAGACTCTCACTGGGGACCTTGTTTCCACGTTGGAAGGGATTTGCCCCCTTTCTCAGCAGGTAAAGGATTAGAAATTTGGCCTCTTTCCATCCACTTATTCTCCCCTTCCCCAAGGTAGTTGGAGAGGGCAATCTAGCCAGAACTTGGCTTCTACTGAGTTTGAGCCAAGTCTACCAGGCCCCAGAGGCAGGATGCAGGCTCTGTGCGGTCACCTTTCTTCACTGGTGGACCCAGGCCGGAGGCTGCTCCTCTACCTTCTGTCCTTAACCAGTAATCACACCTGAATGGGACAGAGGTCCATGGCAGAGGGTTTTTCTTCATGCAGTGACGGGGATAAGAGGATTCCAAACCTAGTCTACAAATGCACTCCCATCTTTTCAGGCAATATAAATTCCAACAACTATATTTAGTGCAGCACAAGGAGACCTGCTCAGGCTCAACAGATGTGATGTGTTCCAATCTAGCTTTTATCAGAGGCCTCTTCCCTTGACTTTATAGAGAACTTTCACTATTTGAAAAAGTGATATTTGTTTTCTATTTGACTCATGATATTTTAGATGTGTACTCTGTTGGCCAGATGCTTAGAAGGAGGGAGTTATGAATCCGAGGACCCTGGTCCTAATAGTTCACAAAGGTTGAATTCTATCAGTGGATCTCAATTGTTTCCACATGGATAATTTGGTACCACAGTGCTGCTATCACTTGATTCTGAGTGATCTCACCACCAGGAGACTTCTTTCCCTAGACCAGTGATTTTTAACTGGTGTGCCATGAGAGAATCTTAGGTATGGTGCAAAAAAATTTTATAGATCATTAATTAAATTATTTTTGAAAGAAATTCAAAGCGCAGTAGGTATATTCTTTTTTAAACCTTTTTTTGATCAACATAATTTAAGTGTGCTGTGCATGTTTAACTATAGGTCCAAGTGTGCCGTGAGATTAAAAAATGGTGAAAAACACTGCCCTAGACCTTGTGACCTGGTTCTGAATTACACATTCTGATGCTGGCAGAGACTTTAGAGTTCTGCCCGATAGAATATAAACATAGGAATAATACAAATGGGCATGAAATGTCAGCTTTAATAACAATTAAGATGGATTAGAGAACAAGGCTCAGATCTAAGGCCAATGTGGGGTGGAAAATAAAGAGGAGAGCCCTGTAATAAATATAGAGGTAAGCAACTATAGAATGGCTGCCTCTCCTGTGGGAGAAAGGAAGACCCAACTCAGGCCTACTACATGGAGCGTAGGAGTAAAAACACCTGCCAGGCTTGGTCATAAGTGGGTCCAGAGGCCAAAGAAGAGACAGAATAAATGGTGTCTTACTTTTGTGACATCTGTTGGTGTGATAGACCAGTTGGATTAAGCACCTCTCCCAAGGGAAGGAGCAGGTAAGGGAGAGGAGAGACTAGACATGTTTCCTTGGGAAGACTTTACTCTCTTTTTTTAGGCTTGATCAGAAGTTCTCTCCTCTGCTTGGGAATATGAGGATTAGGAGAGAAATTTCACCCTTTTACATTTACAAGCATCTTATATGATATTTAAATGTTTTAAAACATTGTACAAACACTTAAAAACATAAAAATTGCACGAGGAATAACAAAATCACATAAATTGTAAATACTTGGTAGATGGTTTAATAAAAAACTTAAAAGCTGTGCTTGTGGACAACTTCCCCACCCATCCAAGAAAAGGAAAAAAGTACTGTCCCCATCTCCAGAGTTCCTTCTGGTGACTTTACCTTGGTCAGCTTAGGAAGGCTGAAAATATAATTCCCTGAATTTTCTTCCCTGTATGTTTTGGGTGGGGAAATCACAAGGTGGAAGCGAAGGAGTGTCTGTTTTCTGCTCTGAGGGCGGATGGTGGCGCTCTGCCTGTGACAGCTTGCAGGTGCCTCCTGATCTGCTAGCTCATCCTCCTGGTGTGAGACAGCACTCAGGCCTGCAGTAACCCCACTCCCGCGGGCCTCATGTTTGGACTTCTCTGAGACATGAGCCAGCTGTGGTGAAGCTCCATGATAAAGATTCCAGCTTCTGCTGCAGGCCGGCTTCTCTGTAGAGTTTGGAGGCAGAGACAGACTCGGGTTCTCCTGTTTCCACATGAGTTCAGTTCTTATGGATTCCGCTTCATCCTCTGCACTCTGGCTTGTCCTTGCTCCGTCCACTTCGTGTCCAGCTGTCCTTTCTGACTGCTGTCCTTGCTTGTCCATTACCAGTGCAGGCCCATCAGCTTATTCTCCACCCCTCACAGTGGTTCTGCTTCTCTGATCAAACCCTGACTCATATTGCATTTGATACTGGACACTGTTCCCTGGAAAGACCTCAAAGGATGGGTTCCCTGAATTGGTTCTGGGCTATCTGAAGTAGATTTTTGGATCTGATACATTTAAAATAACCATATTTCCAGTGGTAAAGAAACACTGGTCGTCTATGGCATGTAATGGCAAAATAGTTATCTAAAGTTCACTTGTAAACAATCTATGGAAGACAAGGCTTTGAATAACCAAGTAGTTGGGTGGCTCCTGTGGCTCAATGAGCAGGGCGCTGGACCCATCTACCAATGGTGGTGGGTTCAAACCCAGCCCCAGCCAAACTGCAACAAAAAAATAGCCAGGTGTTGTGGCAGGCACCTGTAGTCCCAGCTACTGGGGAGGCTGAGGCAAGAGAATCGCCTAAACCCAGGAGTTGGAGGTTGCTGTGAGCTGTGATGTCATGGCACTCTACCAAGGGTGATAAAGTGCAACTCTTTCTCTAAAAAAAAAAAAAAAAAGAATAACCAAGTAGTTGCTGTCATAGAATATTTTTACTGACAGCAAGGAATGTAAAGAGTTTGGCTAGTTGCCTCTAAGTCTAAGAGAGAACTTGGGTGGAGGGGAGCAGAATGATGAATTCAAGGCCTTAAGTTCCCAGATCAATATGTAGAAGAAGAACCAGAAAGATTTTAAAAATGTGCTAAAAAGAAATCTCTTGTGATCATAAGACAAGATTTCTGAAACCCAAACCCAAGGTTTAACTTGACAAGTGGCTGAATTGTAAGGCAAATTTAATTATTGGCCTGACAAGTGTTTATGCTAAAGTTAGGCCATTGGTTGGGAAGGAGTGGGGCCCTGAAAATTTGATGGGGACAAATAGCCTGGCTCTATTGAACATGAGGACCACGGATCTCTAAAATTCACTAAGCCTTTTTTGATAAGAGAAGTTAACTTTTTCTCTCCTGATGGATAAGGGTTGCCCTTTAAGAATACTTCTTTCTTCAAGATGGTAAGAAATCCATTCATGAAGTGAAACTCAGGCTTCTTATAAAGCTCTGTGCCGGCCATTCTCTGTAGTGTAGAAATGACAGTGGAACATACTACTAATAAGTGAATTCAGTAAGAACAATGGCAACCAGAAGTAGTAGGGGCCAAGTGCACTTGATTGCCAACAACAAGGTGAACCTGGTTACCCTAAAGGACCGCAGAACTAATGCAGTCATGAGAATGGCCTGACCTACAGAAATCTTTGGTATTGGCCACTGATCATGGCGTCCTTAGAACTGAAAGTAGATAGGCACCCTAGTAAAGTCTTGCTCAATTTGGTAAGTAGCTCTAGGTCCGGTAAGTAAACCTGATCAGAATTGCCATAATATAGAGTCACATACTCTCAGCCCATTCCCAGACTTGATTATTCTCTTGACAGTTACAAAGCCCCTTAAATAAAGGATCCCCTTAAATAAGGGATAATTGGATGCTGAATTCCATTGAGGAAAAACTCTGTTACATAGATAAAATTTATACTACTAATACTATTCCTAGCCTTCTTCAAAGGGACAAAAAAGCAGTCTTGTTCCATATTACTGTGGGTGGGCATGAAATATATTAGAAAAATACTTTTAAATAGTTATTTCCCAGGGTGAACTGTACATTGGGGTAGGATAATTAGAATTTGTGATGCTGGCTCTGAACTGACACTAATTCCTGGAGAAACAACATGCTACTGTGGCTCACTAGTCAGAAGGGACTCCCTGAACCCACCCTGTGACTTGTTTTCTAGTTCCAGATTGCACTGTTGGAATAGACTTATTCAGGCACCGGCAGAAAGCCCGAATTAGTTCTGTGTCCTATGAAGTAGGGGTTGTTTTGGTGGGAGAAGCAAAACAGATGCTGTTAAAACTACCTACCACATCAGCAAACTAACAGTAATTTTGCATTCTTAAAGACATCCCTGACATTAGAGATATTCCTGCCAATGCTGTTTCTCCCTCTCTACGGATATGTGAAAGGGGAAGCAATTGTTCTCCCAACTGAAAGGACAGAGCTCTTGTTTTCACAAAAGCAATCCTGTTCCGCGTTGCTGTGGGTGGACGTGAGATATATTAGAACAATATTTTTAAAACGTCAAAAGCTCAGTTTTTGCTATTAAATTCCTTGGCAAATAGCCAATGGATTAATATTTTTGTTTCAAGTTTATTACAAGGCAGGATAGCGTATTTCCTTTATTTGCTTCCCTTGAGCCCGGAGTCTTTGAAATGAGAAATTTGACTTACCTGGAAATAAGTTCAACTCCCAAGGTCGAACAGCATATTCTTGAGCCAGAATGTCTTTAGTTATTGAACCTGCTTACTCGACCTCACATCAAACTATGTTGTCCTTATGCTTTTCTTGCAAAGAAAGCTTGGGTTGTTACGTTAAACTGCTGAATAGTCCTCAGGAGACGGCTCTTCTAGCAACAAAGATTTCCTGAGCAATTTCTAACTCTATTCCATATGATGCTGGGATGAGTCCTGGGGACACAATGATACATATTGCATTGTTCTTACCTTTTATAAACTTCAAAGTTTGTACGCTCAGTAATGTAAAGGTAAAGTGGATGTAATATTCAGTCGTTTAAATACAACCTTATCAATTTACACAAACTTCTGGCTGATGAATACAATGACAGCTTTTTAAAGAGCCCCTGTTAGCCTACAGATCGGCTCTCAGTATAGATTAAATTTCAGCTCCCACTTAGGCATCCCTGTTGCCTAGAAGACCCCATAATGCTTTCCGAATGTGTCATATTGTGTAGCAGTTACCAGGATTACTCAAGATAAAATGTTTATTGGTCACCCCAGACCAGGTAACTGAGAAATGCCTGGAGCATCAGGCTTCAAATACATTTGAATACTTTAATTACAACAGCGTCATGCTCCCCTTCATGTGTCATCTCGTGAGGTAAAGATGGCCCAGGATACTCTCAAGCCTCCAACTGCAGCTTCTCATCCCATCCAGCATCCGTCTGGGACATTTTGAGGAGGATACTGTCTCACTTTGGTTCATATGTTCATGTCAGAACCAATGGTCAGCCCCATGGCCAGTGCTGTGCAGTCTGCGAGTGGTCAGAGTCAAGTCATGAGCCCACTCTTGTTGTAAGGGCAGCCTGGGGTCTGTGTACCCCTTACCCTTTGGGCCTACTGCTGGGATGAAAAAGAGGTAACTCCACAGAGAAAGGAATGATGATATAGGATGAAGGAGAAAGGGGTTCTGGAAGGCAAAAACAGAAACTGTCCAGGTAATCAACTCTCCTTCCAATCTATTTACATTTCAAAAGATGTTTCAAAAATGTTTGAAACAGCTGAAAGGCTGCAGAAAAAAGCCACATGGCAAATTCCATGGTGTAAAAACTCCAACATGACCCCTTTTGAGCTGCTACCCTCACAAGCGGCTAGGAAGAGAGGCGCAGTAAGCAGAGCCCCATCATATTGCGTTTCTCCCTCACAGATATGACGCAGATAAATGACCACAAGAGCACAGATGATAATAAGACACAGTGAAATAGTGAGGGGGTGAGCCGCATTTGTTATGTGTGTTTTTCATACGATGTCTTTAGTTGAAATTTTATATCATATACTTTTAAAATAACGGCTTTAATAACCTGGCTCTGATTGCCTCCCCAACCCTTCTGATATCAAATCCACATTCTTTCCATCACTCCCTGCCTTGCATAGTTCATATATTTTCCTGTCTGGACTCAAAGGTCCTCATGAAATTTTTGATTATCCAAGTTATATTTTTAATCAAAGTGTTTTCTCTCTTTGCTATTTTTAAGAAGAAAGTAAAGGGCTATTTTCTTAACTCATAACAACTCTTTCTTAGGCTACCAGTAAATTTAGCTACAATGACGTAAAGAAATGTGTTCAACATTTAATTATCTTCCTTCAGATAAACTTAAAAACTTCATACAAAACATATTCCCCTAGAGAGTGGATCAAACACAAACTATATCACATTAAATGAAAAAAAAAAAAATACAGCCTTAGAGGAACAACTGAAAAATGAAGTCACATCATCAGCTAAAACCAAGAACTCCATATTGGTATGTCAATAAAATAAAAATCAAAGCAACTTGCTGCAGAACTTCTCTTCAAAATTCAAGGGAAAAAACATGTGAAAGTTCAAAGCCTTGCTAACAAGCAGCTCCTGATCCTTTTCCAGAGAGGAGGCCAGAAAGAGGTAAGAAAGATTTCATTCTGTGTTTGATCTACCTCTGAGAAAACAAATTCTGCAAATGATTACAATCCCAATGGACAGGCTGAAAGTACTCAAAGAAAGAAGATCTTGTCTTGTCAAATGAATTGTTTTTGATGAATACATATGGGATGGGGGTGTGCAGGGAAACTAAAGTGAGGATGAGAGATCACTCTGGTCAAAAAGGGAATTCTCACCTTGGACATTTTGGTTGCATCTGTGCAAGTGGCATTTTACAGACAAACTAGAAAGTGTGGAGTTTCTCCCAGTCCATAAGCAATAATTTCTGTAGAGAGATAATTCATGAATTCCCTTCTCACTTTGGGAACAAAATGCAATTATCTGGAACATTTGTACTCTGAGCTGTAGCCTAATGCCACAGGCAACAGAAATAGTTTCTCTTTAATTAATTTTCACCAGGATCGCTTTTGATTATAGACCAATGTGTAATCCAATTTTCCTACAAGTTGTGTGGGTTTGACTTTCCCTAATTTTCTGTTTATAGCTGCTCAGAGTGTTGCTTAGAAAGTGATGATGCAATTATAAAGATAGCTTAGTGACTTCATTCAATATAGGAGGAAAGAAAGAGTTGGCTCAGGCATTAGAGAACCTTTTTAAATGCCAGTGCCCTCTTAGGAATAGATAACAATGGTTACCCCAGAAGCAAGCCGCTACCCTTCTCACAAAGGTGCAATTAGCTGGATGTGTTCACATGAACTGCTCTGATTCTAAGAGTAGGTGTTATAAATGCTCCTCATCTCTGAAATTCCCCCCAAACACATAAAAAAACAACAACCCATGGTTGGTGACATCTTTATTAGGGGCTGTACAAAATCTGTGGGAAATTAAGAGTATTGTGAAAAGGAAAAGATGACTGTGTCTGGGACCAAAAATTCATCCTCATATTTCCCAGTTCATCTTTATCCAGAAGAATTTTTCTGGATGGAAGTTATTCTTTCTCAGGTCTGGGTGATGAAATATTTAACAAAATTTCACGGAAGTCTGCAGATGGCAGTTCTGGCAACACAGTGAGGTTGAGGACAGGATGCTTGTTGCCAATTTGACATTAAGAGCTTTATACTCAAAATAACTGGACTTCATGGTCTCTGGGCACCAAAAGGGCACAACCAAGACAAAGCTGGGGAAGAAGTCGGACTGTGTGAGGAAGGAGTGCAAGGCTGGCACTTCACAGCGGAGGCTTCTTACTCTGAATCCAAGACCAGAAAGAAGAGCTGAGCAGTGGCAGGAAGTAGGGAGCCATGAAAGGGAGTGCAGGGGGCTCCCAAGAAGGTCCCTGAATTCAGCTCTGTCATCTCATTTTCTCTTCATACAGGTGAGATAGACCAATGGTCAGGTAGCTTGTTTCCTCTTTCTCTGTCTTATCTACTCAGTCCAGCTCAAGCAGACCGTTTGGGAAGGTCTCCTACCTGAGGCCTCTGGACCACCAGGGGAATTAGTACTGGGAATTAGGCAATGAACTTGAGCATGTCAGGAGGCCATTGGTACAGGAACAGGGGTTGACTCTGTCTTAGGAAAGACATAACAATGGGATGTAGATGTAAAAGCTTCAGCGTCAATGAACTTAGACATAGTAAGAGGTGCTCCTGTAACGTGCTATGTGATCCCACTGTGGGACTGGGGATGTGACAGTAGCCACACCTGCTTTAGGCTTGATGACATGGCAATAAATGGAAAACAAAAGCACATACGTATAGCCAAGAAAGAATTCTCTGTTGGTTAACAGGTGAATCCCTGACTATGGGCAGCAGGAAGGGCCGGGCTACCGTGGCCTAAGGAATTCCTTTTCCACAGATGCTGAAGTTTGACAGATCTTCAGCTGGGTTTCCATGAGAAAAGAGGGAGGCCTCTGGAAACACTTCCACTCACTTGCATCAGTTCATTCATGTGTTCAACGACCATTTGTAAGCACCTGCTGTGTGCCAGGTGCTGCTTTAGATACCAAGAATATACCAGTAAACAAAGCATGCAAAAATCTGTACCCTTTGAGAGCCTGTATCTGCCAGGGGGAGTGAGAAAATAAAAAGTCTAAAAATAATCAAGTAAAAGTGTTTGTTCAGAATACACACCTGTGTGGTAAAACCACAAAGGACAGTGAGAGAATACTAAATATAAGGTTGCTGGTTTAGCAGTGACCTGAAGTGAAAGGGACTATAGACACATCTGGGCGGTCACACATGGTCTTCCCCAGGCTGAGACCAGTCCTTTGCTGTCCAGCTCAGCTCAAAGTCATTTCTGCTCTGTACAACACTGAGCACCTTATCAGCCCAGAGGTTGGGTTTTGGTAATTGAAAAAAAAGTTCCTACTCAGATAATTTATGTGTATAGGAATTGGGACTAGACTAACGTCTCCAGTATACAGTGCTACTCCTGCCCAGGTGCCTGTATTGGTCAGCATGAGCTGTCATAACAAAATACTGTAGATGAGGTAGTTTAACCACAGAAATTTATTTTCTCAGAGTTCTGGCAGCTGCAAGGGCCAGTCAGGATGCTGGCTGGTGAGTTTCCTGGTGAGTGATCTCTTCCTGGTTTGCAGACACCTGGGTTTTCCTCTGTGGTAAAGGGGGGTGGGGAGGGGCTGGGGGGAGAGAGAGAAAGACAGACAGAGAGATAGAGAGAGAGACAGAAAGAGAGATGGAGGAAGAGACAGACAGAGAGAACCTGCATGCTCTTGTGTCTGTTTCTCTTCTCAGAAGGATGCTAGTTCTCAAGGATTAAAGCTCAGCCTCACGACCTCATGTAACCTTAATTTCCTCCATAAAGTCCCTATCGTCAAATACAGTCACATTGGTACTTCAGCATATGAGTTGGGGTAGGGGAGGCACAACTCAGTTTATAGTAGTGCCACAATAAAGTATCCTGTCCCTGTGAAATAGTCTCCTACTGGGGAGCTCGGGGGCTCTATGTCCTGGGCATTTTTGCTTTTGTCACTTGCTCCCTGAACCCTCACTTGAAGTCAGTCAAGTGCTGTATGAGGTAATTGGAATGAGTCCCCACAAATAATCAAGCTAAAGGTAACACTTTGATCATGTCACTTTCATCCTCCCCTTATAATGAAAATTTGTCCTTCTGCTACAGGGATTTCAAATGAACCTAGGTCTTTATAGGATTATTCTACTATAATCTGAGATTTTTCTGACCATTATTCTTAGGAATGGTCCCAGGAGAGAATGGTTTCTGTCACACTCATGCCTTTTGAAACATGGTTACTTATTAGCAATTTTTCTTGATTTTTAATTTGAATTGGACCACTACTCAGAATAAAATTAATCATATTTTTGCTTATAGACATTTTTAACATTGCTCAATGTATGACCTCTTTTATTTCTTGGTTGGTTGGTTTCTTTAATGATGTCATAGCATTCATTGATGTACCACTCAGTTTGAAAAAAAAAAAAAAAAAAAAAAAACCAACCAGAACCAAGACATAATGTACTCATGACTTTTTGGTGCCTTCCCCAACTCAAGCTAACTTCCATTCTGAACTGGTTTTCATCATTCTTTTTTTTAAAATTAAAATTATTTTAAATGTTACAAAGATGGACATCAAATTATATGTTATCTTCTATGATTTACTTTTTTCACTTATTATTATTGCTAAGATTCATTCATATTATTGTGTGTCACTGAGGTTCATTTATTTTGACTGCTATATGAAACTCCATTATGTGAATATACTGCTGTTTATTCAGTCTCCTGACAGGTACTCTTATTTTGTTAATCTGAGCATTCACTTTATAATACTGCTATGGTCTTAATGTTTGTGTCCCCCCCAAATTCATATGTTGAAATCCTAAACCGCAAAGTGATGGTTATAGGAGACAGGGCTTTTGGGAGGTAATTAGGTCAGAAGGGTGGCACCCTTGTGATTGGAATTAGGGCCCTTATAAACAGACCCTAGAGAGTTGGCTAGCTCCTTTACTCTTCATAACAAGAAGGTCCATCTATGAATGAGGAAATGAGCCCTCACCAGACACTGAACTTGCCAACATCTTGATCTTGGACTTCCCAGCCTCTAGAACTGTACAAAATAAATTTCTGTTGCTTATAAGCTACAAAGTTCATGGTATTTTGTTATAGAAGCCAAAACATACCAAGACAAATAACAGATTGTTTTCCAGTTGGTTTAACTCTCTGCATTCCCATCAGCAATATAAAAGAGATTCTGTAGAACCACATTCTCCTAAATACTTGATACTGTCAAACTTCAATATTTTTGCTGTTTGAAAGAATATAACATGCTATCACATTATGTTCTTGATTTTCTTTTCCTCTATTGTTAGTGATATTGAATATCATTTCAAATATTTATTGGCTATGGGTATTTCCTCTTTTATGAAATATGTGGATGAAGAAATGTTTGGAAAAAGATGAAATTAAATTAGAACTTTTTCACATTTCATATTCAAAAATCAATCTCACATAGATAGAGAAGTTAAATATGAAGAATAAAAATTTATGCTAATGTTAGAATATTTAAGTGAATATGTTTTAGGTCTTGGTATGTGTGGGGATTTCCCAAAAAAGAAGCAAAAACGGCATCTATAAGACAGTGAAAAATTTGATCGTTTTAAAGTTGGGAAATTTTATTCCTCAAAAGACATCTTCAGGACAGTGAAAACTCAGGTTACAAGCCTGAGAGAAAATACTTACAATACACACCATTAACAAAAATTTAATATCAAAATAACATTTATATTAAAAAATCTCTAAACCATTAAGAAAGGGATTTAAAAAATAGAAAAATAAGCAAAAAGCCTGGAGGTATATTTCTTTTATTTCTCATTATGAGCCAATTGATTTTTAAAATTAGATACAATAAGGCAAAATGATTAAGAATACGAATTTTGCATTTAATAAAAACCTTAATACAAATCCTTGCCCAGACACTTATTGATTGTGTGATCTCTGGTGAGTTTTCTTAAATGTTCTAAGTTGCAATATTCTCAACTGTGAAATGTTATTGCTCTGTTAATTGGTGAATGGATAAGTACCATGTGATATATACATGCAATAGAATAATATTCAGAACTGAAAATGAATGAAGCATTGATACATGCAGCAGCATGGATAAACCTTGAAAACAGTATGCAAAAACAGGTGTATATTATACAATCCAATTTATATGGAACATCTAGAACAGGCAATTCCACCTGGACAGAAAGTAGATTCGTGGTTGCTATGGTATCAATGTGTCCAAAATCATGTCTCCAAAAATCATGTTGAAACTGAATCCCCACTGTGGTGGTATTAAGAAGTGGGGCCTTTTAGGTCATAAGGATTCTGCACTCAACATTGAATTAGTGTTTTATAAAGGCTCTGGGGTGACCAAGCTTATTCCTTTGTTTGCTCTTCTATCCCTTCACCATGTGAGGACAGAGCAAGAAGGGCCTCCCAAGACACCTAATGGTGGACTTCCCAGCCTCCAGAACTGTGGGAAATGGATTCTGTTGTTAGTAAACACTCTGTCTCTGGGATCTTGCTGTGGCAGCACTGATGGACTAGAACAGTGGCTACCAGGGGATGGAGAAAGGGGAAATGGGGGAATGACTGATGATGGTTATGGACTTTCTTTTTGTGGTGATGAAATGTTCTGGAGTTAGACAGTGGTGGTAGTTGTATAATGCTGTGAATATACTAAAATCAACTGAATTGTACCATTTAAATTGGTGAATTTATAGATGTGAATTTCAATATCTCAATTTTACAAAAAGTTATTCTACGTGTTAAATGAGACAACTCACGCCATCACATATTAATAATACACTGTGCAAAAATACAATACCATGCAAAAGTGGTAGATAGCCTAAAAAATGCTACTCCATTTTCTTTTGTTTCACTTTCCCTGTTGCTATAAATATCCCTCTCCAGCATATATGTTATCTGACTCAGGTTTTACATATCAATATCCTTGAACTCACATTCAAAATAGGATTAAAAGAATTATAACAGCTATTCATGGAAATAATAGCTACCATTTATTGACTAATAGTAGCCACAATACTAGATGTTCTCTATTTTTTTTTGTTAGCTCTGTAACAATCTTGTGAGTTATTTCTGTATTAAATTCGAGAAAACTGAGGCTATTTTTGCCCCAGATCAAACAAGCAGATGATCTAGGAATAAAACCAAGAATTTTAAAACTCCAAATCTACTTCTGTCTGCTATACCCCATTACACAGAGGTATAAATTACTGGGGGGAAATGCTGAAGAATGAGAAAGAATGTTATGAAGCAATTTACTCTCATCCAGTAATGTACACCAACCACTTAAAAATAAAGCTCTCTCTACAGCAGCAGAATTTTTTTTTCTTTGAACACTAAAGACTTTATTTTATAAATAGACTGCTGGTGGTGGTGGTGGCAATTTGATCCTGGAAGTCTCCAGACTTCCTTTCGTATCGAACACAAAATATGAATTAATTTGTGGCATAGAAGAATAAAATTAGTCACTTAAATGTCAATTCTGTGAATATCATTTTAATCAAAGCATTTGAAATCATCTTATCATCATTCTCCACACCATCTCCCATAATTAGGAATAGCTCTGAGCTGGGACTATGGGATTAGAAAAATTTGTAATCAACTGCATGTAACTTAAATATCACCAATAAGAATAGACAGTAAAAACATTGAGAAATGGAGCTTTCCAGCAAGTTGGCTTTCATGGACAAACCTCTGTGGGGGATTTACTTTTACCCCAGGCTGTATTTGATCTGCTGGCAACTACAAGACTTTGAGCTAGGGCTGAAGACATCACAAGAAGAGTTCTTTTATGAGATGATCCTTCTCATCACCACACTGAATTCTCAAGACGGTTCTTGCCAGAAGGAATGTGCTTGGTGTCAACAGAGTTTCAGAAAAAGAAGCCCCCAAATTAAGCCAAGGGCCTTTGAATGAAAAGGAAAGTTCCTTTGATTTTTGCAAACTGCATTTTATGTTTCAGAGAGAAGAGCTGTTTTTCACGTTTAGAAAACTGGCATTTCACCTTAACACTGTGCTCCTACATTAAGGAGAAATCAACTATTGTTGTGCCGTCTACAGAGTGGGCTGCACAGTATTTACCTTCCGCATGCTGCCTCCTTTATCCAGGATTATTGTTGCTCTCTTACAGTGAGAAAGTGAGGTTTAAAGCTGATCATTAACTTCCCTAAAGCTACACAGATAGTGGGTGGAGGGGTCAAGGGTAGAACTGACTTAAGTCTGGACCCCCAAACCTAGGCTTTTTTCTTAACACTGCTGTCTCTTAGAGAAATTCACTGGCTGAGCAAGGAAGAATATTATAATCATTAGAACAACCTAATTCTTTTATATATTTTACCCTAAAATGAACCTTTAAAAACATGCTCTGAAAAATTATTATATTCTAAAATGAAAGATACTTCTATTTGTCTAGTTTAATAATCCTGATTGCCATGGGGGGAAAAAAATCTTATTCCTCATTTTTTGTGTTTCCAGGGAGAAACTGGTAGTTCCCTGTTCCACCTTGTTCTCCTTCTTCCCCCAGGAAAGGAGACGATCACGGGGACATTGTCATACACAACCCACGAGCACACTGTCCAGTGGGCCTTGGAGGGAGCAGGCTGGAGCTACATCAACAGGGAAATGGGCCCTGCCTCGCACCCCTCCGATGTTGGACAGCTTGTTCTCAGATGCACTGGACTCACCTTGCAATCTATGTGCTAGGCAGCCTTTCGTAAGGCTCCCGTCTTGGTGAGACATTTGGAAGGGAGATAAAGAAGACTCTAAATTCTCTAGCTTCCAGAGGACCACTTTAATTCAGTGGTAGGAGCCTGGTGTTCGTGGGGTGCTAGGCAGCTCCATTTTGGCGTTAGGCCTGTGCTGTTTCTGTTATAATTCACCAAACATTCTTTTAAGTGATAACTTGACAGTTCAGTCCCTAGTTGGCTTTGTTCTTAGTGCTTACACTTCACTCACATCATTTCACATTATTCTTCACTTTCTTTCACAGAGAGTCTTTCAGCAAGAACATCTTTTCAAAAGGTGACCTGAATCCATCTCTTCTCTTGACCTCCAAAGCTGTGACTCTGATCTGAATGACCATCATCCCTAACCTGGGTTACTGGAGGGCCTCCTGATTTACCTCTGTTCCTGTGTGTCCATCCTGCAACAAGGGTGAGGCTTTTGAAATGTCACTCTGCTCAACACCCTGGAAGTGAAAGCCAGCGTCTTTGGTCTGCCCCATTTCCTCTGTGACTCATCACTTACTAACTCAACTCCAGCCACACAGGCCTTCTTGGTGTTCTACTAGGCCTCCCCCCAACTTGAGTGCTTGCCCTTTGGATTTTCTACCTGGGACCTACTTTCCCACATCCAACTCCCTCCTCTGTAGGCCTTTCCTTAAATAATTGCCTTCTCAATAGGGCTACCAGGACCACCCTACTCCAAACCCTGGCCTGCCACCCATGCTTATCGTCCTCTGGATTTGGTTATCCATAGCACATTTGTAACATATGTAATTTACTTATTATATGTATTACTCGTTGAATGTCTCTCCCACTAGAATATAAGCTCTTTGTGTGATTTGTTCATTCATATAATCCAAGTTCCTGGAATGTATTTGTTCAATGAATGAACAAAGGAATGAATGTGAAACTGTATTTTTAAAAAATTTCTTCCGGTGGTGCCTGTAGCTCAAGTGGCTAAGGTGCCAGCCACATACACTAGAGCTGGTGGGTTCAAATCCAGCCTGGGCCTGCCAAACAATGACAACTACAACCAAAAAATAGCCGGGCATTGTGGTGGGTGCCTATAGTCTCAGCTACTTGGGAGGCTGAGGCAAGAGAATCGCTTAAGCCCAGGAGTTGGAGGTTGCTGTGAGCTGTGACACCATGGCACTCTACCCAGGGTGATAGCTTGAGACTCTGTCTCAAAAAATAAAATTTTTTTTCCTTCCATTTTTTGTTGCAAACCAACCAGTTTTATACTGTGTGGGGTTTTTTTTTGTTTGTTTGTTTGTTTGTTTTTCAATAAAACTGTGCTAAAAACAGCCAGGAGCAGGCAACCCCCACAAACATTCAGTTCTCTTTGGGAACTTTCCTTAGAGCTGCTGATTTGGTAGGTATAGTAGCCCCCCTTTATCTGCAGTTTTGCTTTCTGCAGTTTCTGTTACCTGAAGTCAAATAAGATTAAATGAGAAATTCTAGAAATACACAATGCATAGACTTTATACAGCATACTGTTCTGAGCAGAATGATAAATCTTACACTGTCCTACTTCCTCCTGCCTGGATGTGAATTGCCCCTTTGTCCAGTTCTATGTACCATGCATCCATTAGACAATGGCCATCTGGGTTATTAGGTCAAAAAAACACAGTGTTTATAGGATTCAGTCCTGCACAGGATTTCAGGCACTCACTGGGCATCATGGAACATATTCCCTGTGGACAAAGGGGTACTATTATATGTTACTGTGCACAAATTCCTTATCCCTCACTGCTTGCTAAGCCCATGGGACACGCATGTTAGATTTTTGTTAGGACATATACTTACTTCTGCCTTAGAATAACACTAGCTTCTATAATAAAAAGACTCTACCACCAGTGCCTGTGGTTCAAAGGAGTAGGGTGCTGGCCCCATATACTGGAGGTGGTGGGTCCAAACCCAGCCCTGGCCAAAAACTGAAAAAAAAAATTTAAAAAATTAAAAATAAAAAGACCCTAAAAGATGTGGCTTAAGAATCCAGAAGTGCGTTTCTTCATCACAGCTTTGAGGTGATGTTGACTCTGTTCTGTGTTGTCGTCTGCTTTCTGGTTGTCCAAGCTCGCCTTAGCCATTGCCTTACCAGCATGTTTCATTAATGAGTCCTTATCTCACGGCTCTTCTAATTGGCTCAATGAAACCTGGGAAACTACTCCCTGACGGGGCAGCCTGGTCTCAACTATACCCCACATCCTATGAGCAAAGGGGAAATAGTACCCACCTGTCTTAGCACACGTGGGTACTATTTTTGAGGGATAGCTTCATCACTTCAATACACACACCATAAAATTAATCCTTTTAGATTACTTAAGTCAGTGGTTTTCAGGGTATTCACACAGTTTTTCAGCCACTACCACAAAAAGAAAACTTGTAGCTGTTATCAGTCATTGTCCATTTCTCTGCCTCCCCAAACCCTGGAAAACATGAATCTGTTTTTTGTTTCTATGGATTTGTCTGTGGACATTTAATGTAAATGGGATTATATAATACACAGTATTTCGTGTCTGGTTTCTTTCACTACATGTAATGTTTTCTATGTCACAGCACAAATCAGTACTTTGTTCCTTTTTATGACTGAATAATATTCTATTGTCTAGATATATCACTTTTTGTTAATTCACTTACCAGTTGATGGTAATCTGGGATTTGGATTGTATCTACATTTTGTTATGAATCATTTAGCTATGAAAATTTCTGTACAAATTCTTTTTAAAATTATTGTTTTAGGTTAATTGAGGGTACAAAGAATTAGGTAACGATGTTTGCATTTGTTAGGTAAAGTTCCTCTTATAATTATGCTCCACCCCAAGAGTTATGCCAAACACCCTAACATTGTGCCCATTAAGTGGGAGCACACCCATCCCCTTCCCTCAGCCCCTCTCCCCACTCCCACACTTCCACCTTGAATTGATTTGAGTTTTTCTCTTATGTGGGTGTGTATTAGATCATCTACTGGCTTCATGTTAGGATTGAGTACATTGGATTCTTGCTTCTCCATACTTATGATTATTTACTAAGAAGAATGTGTTCCAACTCTATCCAGGTTAATACAAAAGATGTGATGTCTCTATCTTTTTAATGGCTGAAACGTGCCCCATGTTTTACATACCACAGCTTGTTAATCCATTTCTGCATTGGTGGGCATTTAGGTTGTTTGTACATTTTGGCAGTTATAAATTGAGCTGTGATAAACAGTCTAGTGCAAATGTCCTTATGATGAAATTATTTCTTTTCTTCTGGGTAGATGCCCAGTAATGGGATTGCAGGATCAAATGAGAGGTCTAATTTGAATTCTTTGAAGATTCTCCGTATTTCCTTCCAAAAAGGTGGGAGTAGTGCACAGCCCCACCAGCAGTGTGAAAGTGTTCCCTTCTCTCCATATCCACGTCAGCATCTGTAGCCTTGAGACTTTATGATGTAGGCCATTCTCACTGGGGTTAGGTGATATCTCAGGATGGTTTTGATTTATATTTCTCTGACTATCAGGGACAATGAACATTTTTTCAAATGTTTGTTAGCCATTCATCCATCTTCATCAGAGAAAGTTCTGTTCATATCTCATGACCAGTGATAGATGAGATTGTTTACTCTTTTTTTGTTGATTAATTTGAGTTCTCTGTAGATTCTAGTTATCAACCTTTTATCAGATTCATACCTTGAAAATATCTTTTCCAATTCTGAAGGTTGTATTTTTGCTTTACTTATTGTGTCCTTAGCTGTGCAGAAGCTTTTCAGCTTAATTAAGTCCCATTTGTTTATTTTTGTTGTTGTTGTGATGACCACTGAAGTCTTTGTCATAAAATCTTTCCCCAGGATAACATTAAGAGTTTTTCCTTCACTTCCTTCAAATATTTTTTTATCTTTTCATGTCTTAGATTTAAATCTTTTATCCAGCTTGAATGAAGTTTTGTAAGTGGTGAAAGGTGGGGATCCAATTTCATCTTTCACATGTGGTTATCCAGTTTTCCCAGGACCATTTGTTAAATAGGGATTTTTTTTTTCTTCCACTATAGGCTTTAGTTTGGTTAATCAAAAATCAGATGGCTATAAGAGATTAGTTCTGTTCCGTATGTCTATGTTTCTATTTTTTTGCCAATACCATGGTGTTTTGTTTACTGTGGACTTATAATATAACCTGAAGTCTGGTAGGGTGATGCCTCCAGCTTTATATTTATTACTAAGAATAGCCTTGGCTATATGGGGCTTTTTTTGGATCCATACAAAATGAAGTACTATTTTTTCCATTTCTTCAAAGTGTGATTTTGGTATTTTAGTGGAGATTGCATTGAATCTGTAGATTGCTTTGGAAGTATAGACATTTTAGCAATGTTGATTCTTCCCAGCCATTAGCATGGTATGTTCTTCCATTTGTTAATGTCTTCTGCTATTTCTCTTCTTAGGGTTTCATAATTCTCCTTGTAAAGATCTTTTGGTCTAAAAGTAAGTAAAAAAAAAAAAAAAAAATCCTTTGGTCTTTTGTTAGATATATTCCTAAGTATTTAATTTTCTTTGAAGCTACTGTGAAGGGAATTGTGTCCTTGAATTGCTTCTAAACTTGGATGTTATTGGCATATACAAAGACTACTTATTTGTGGACATTGATTTTATAGCTGAGACATTACTGTATTTCTGGATTACTTCCAGGAGTCTTGTGGTTGAGTCTCTGGGGTTACTTAAGAATAAGATCATATAATGAAAAAAGAGCTAGAGTTTGACCTCCTCTGCCCCCATTTGGATGCCCTTTATTTCCTTTTCTTATCTGATTGCATTGTCTAGAACTTCCAGCAAAATGTTTAATAATAGTGGCATTAGTGGACATCCTTGTCTGGTTCCAGTTCTAAGCAGAAAAACTTTCAATTTTACTCCATTCAGTAGGATGTTAGTGGTGGTTTTGTCATACATGGCTTCAATTGGCTTAAGAAATGTGTCACCTTTGCCTATTTTCTTAAGTGTTCTTATCAGGAAAGGATGCTGAACTTTGTCAAATGCTTACTCTGCATCTATTGAGAGGATCTTATGGTCTTTATTTTTGCTTCTAGTGATATGGTGAATTATATCTGTGGATTAGTGTATGTTAAACTAGCCTTGCCTCACTGGGATGAAGACTACTTGATTGTGATGTATAATTTTTTTAATGTGTAGCTGAAATCTATTACCTAAGATTTTGTTGAGTATTATTGCATCAATATTCATTAGTGAAATTGGTCTGTACTTCTCCTTTTTAATTGGGTCCTTTCCTGATTTGGGAAACAGGGTGATGTTTGCTTCATAGAATGTGTTAGGGAAGGTTTCTTCCTTCTCAATGCTTTGGAATAGCTTCTGCAGCATAGATACAAGTTCATCTTTGAAGGTGTGATATAATTCTGGTGTGAAACCATATGGTTCTGGGCTTTTTTGTTGTTGTTGAAAGCTTTTTAATTGTTATTTCAGTCTCAGGGCTTGTTATTGATCTGTTCAGGAAATCTATTCTTCTTGGTTCAGTCTAGGAGATGGTGTGATTCCAGGTATGGTCCATTTCTTCCACATTGTTAAACTTCTGGGAGTAGAGTTTTTTGCAGTAGTCAAAGATAATTCTTTGTATTCCTGCGGTATCAGTTGTTATTTCTCCCTTTTTGTTCCTGATTTAGGTTATTAAAGATTTTTATTTTCTATTTCTAATTAATTGAGTCAATGGTTTATCAATTTTATTTATCTTTTCAAGTTTTTGTTTCATTAATTTTCTGAATAATTCTTTTGTTTCAATTTTATTTATTTCTGATTTAATTTTGCTTATTTCTTTTCTTCTCCTGGATTTGGGATTGGATTGATTTTCCTTTATCATTTCTTTAAGATGATTCATTAGGTTGTTGATGTTCTCTTTTAATGTTTTTCAGATATAGGCATCTCATGTGACACATTTCCCTTTTAGGACTGCTTTTTCAATGTCCCACAGGTTTTGGTAGTTTGTATTTTTGTTGTGGTTATGTTCAAGGAAGTTAATGATTTTCCCTTTTATCTCTTCCTTGAATCAACTTTCATTCAGCATAAGGTTGTTTAATTTCCATGCCTTTGTGGAGGGCTGAAAATTTTTGTTGAAGCTGAGTTCCACCTTTATTGCCTTGTGGTCTGAGAAGCACAGGTATAATTTCAATTCTTCTGATTTTGTTGAGGTTTGATGTGTGTCCTAGGATATGATCTATTTTGGAGAATGTTCCATGGGTCAATGAGAAGAACATATTTTCCTTAGCTTTGGGATGGCGTGTTCTGTAAATGTCTATTAAGCACAGTTTTTCTTGGGGCACAAGTAAGTACCTTGTCTTTTTTAGTTTCTGTTTAGAGTATCTGTCCCCCATAAGAAGAGTGTTAAAGTCCTCTGCTCTTATGATGTTATAGGATATCATATTGCTCAAACCAATCAAGGTCTATTTCATAAACCTAGTTGCATAAATATTTAGAATTGAAATGTACTCTTATTGTATCATTCCCTTGACCAATATGATGTGTCAATCATTGTCTTTTTGACTTTAATTTCTTTAAATGTAGTTATATCTGAAAATAAGATTGTGTTCCCTCCTTTCTTCTGGTTTCCAGTTGCTTGAAATATTGTTTTCCATTGCTTCACCCTGAGTCTTGCTTTGTCCACTGAGGCTAGATGTGTTGCCTGTGGACAGCATATAGATGGCCTGTGGTTTTTTTTATCCAATCAGCCAGCCTGTGATTCTTCAGTGGGGAATTCAAGTCATTAACGTTTCTTGAGAGGCTTGGTAAGTGTGGGAGAGTTCTATTCATCTTATTTTGTGAAAGTCCTTTGCTTAGTTTTATCCTTTGGGTCATTGTGGAAGCTAGGTTTTGTCCTTTAGTTTGTCCTTTAGCTTTGATCCTTTAGTTTAGTTTGCTGGTGGTCCATTGTGATGGTCATTGTGTAGAATAGGTCTAAATATTTCCTGTAGAGCTGGAAAACTCTTGTTGTGGCAAACTTCCTCAAGTTTGCACATCAGTAAAAGATTTGATTTCTCCATCAGCTATATTCTTAGCAGGATATAAAATTCTGGGCTAAAAATTATTTTGTTAAAGGAGGTTGGAGGTAGATGACCCTTCTCTTCTGTCTTAAAAAGTTTCTTTGAGAAGTCCACTATCACCCAGGTGTATTTGCCCCTGTAGGTCAATTGGTACTTACTCCTGGCTGTTTGCAGAATTTTCTCTTTTGTCTTGACTTTGGACAGGTTCATGACAATGTGTCTTGAGAAGCTCTGTTTGAGTTGAGATTACCTGGGGTTCAATATCCCTTTGAATGGAATGTGTCAGAGTCTTCGGTGATACTTGAGACATTTTCACTTATGATATCCTCTAGTAGGGCTTCCATTCCTCAGGGGTGTTCTTCTTCCCCTTCTGCGGTACCTAAAATTAATATGTTTGAATACTTCATGAAGTCTCATAATTCTCTCAGTGAATGTTCTGCTTTCTATCTCATCTTTTCTGCCTCTTTAACTATCTGTGGTAGCTCAAGAGCTTTATCTTCTAGCTCTGAGATTCTTTCTTCTCCATGGTCTAATCTGTTATTGATACTTTCTACTGCATCTTTAAGTTCCTGATTGACTGCTTCAGTTCCTTAAACTCTGCTGTATCCTTTCTGTATTCTTCATATCTTTCATCTCTTATTTGATTCTGTTCTACTTTGGTTGTTTTCTATTCTCTCAGCATTTTCCTTCATTGTTTTTATTATCCATATTTTAAATTCCCTTTCTGTCATTCTAACATTTCTTTATAGGTGGAATCCTCTGCAGTTGCTATCTTACAAACCTGGGGGGGGGGGAATTTCCTCTGTTCTAGTTTATTATGTTGCCAGGTTTTTTTTCTGATTGGTTCTTCCTCATGAGTGTTTTCTTTCAGTCTGCTTCCTTACCTTGTCTTTTACCTTCACTTCCTCATGTTACCTTATCTCTGTCATTTGGTATTGAAGTGTCCTTTTGGTATAAAAAGTAAGGACCAAAAGTAAGAGAAGAGCGAAGAGCAAGAAGTGAAAAAAAAAAAAAAGATAGAAAAAGAGAAAAGAAAAAGGAAGGAGGTAAAAGGAAATATTGACAAAAAGAAGAGAATAACAAAGAGAGACAGGAGTAATAGTGGTGTTCAGCAGGGAGCTTCCCAGCCTTTGGGCTTTGTTGGGTGGATCCCTCAAGAACAGGAGCTCCCTGCCAACCTGAGCAGAAACAAAACCCCACCTCCACCAAATAGAGAAGAGAAAACAACCAAGCAAACAACAACAACAAAAAAAAAACAAGAACCAGCAAATTGTCACATGGGGACCTACCATTAGCATGTTTCCAAAGGCCAAAGGTTGAAGGATACCCTATGCCAGGAGATCAAGTTCTCCTTGATCCAGGCCAATGCTGTGGCACCCCAGCCAAGGCCTCAGAGTGAGATTCTGTCCCATAAATGGAATGAAAATTGACAAAGAATAAAATGGATCAGAAAAAATAAATGATAATAATAATAAAAGCATATAAAGAGAATTAAAGATAAAATTATATAAGATGTAAAAAAAGAGGGGCATATCTTAGTTGTTATTTGAGAAATTTATGCATGAAAGATAAGAAAAGTAGAAAAATATTTACAAAAAGAGAGAGAGAGAAATGGAAAGGAAAGAAAGGAATAAAAAGCATAGGAAAACCATAGCAAAATGGAGTCCTTGTTATTGAAGGAAGTAAAAATGGAAAAATAAAAATGCTATAAACAAAAAAACAACTACAAAACCTTAGGGATAAAATTTGGGGAAAAAAAGAATAACAGGAGCACAAAAACTAGCAAAAATGGAGCCGTAACTATTGAAGAAGAAACAATAAAAAAATCATAATTACACACACAAAAAAAAAGAAAGAAAAAAACCTAGGAGCTTTGAAAAAAAATTTCAAAAAAGAATATATATTATATATACACACACACACGCATATATATATACACATGTACACACACACACACACACACACACACGCACACACACATTGCCGTATATTGTGTGCACAACAGGTGATGTTCTGTGTATGAGATGTTAATCACAACACTGATGTAGCTGTGTAAGATGGGAGTTATAAGCCTCTATCTTGCCAAGGGGACCTGATCCTGTCTTCCTGATTTCTTTGCCCTCAATCCCTACAGGGTCGGGAGCCTGAAGCTCTCTCATTGACCTGCTTAATAGGCATGCCTTGATCTTTCCAAACCATATCCTTTGGCCATGCAGTGGCTTTTGCAGGAAAGCGTGTGTTGTTCAAGTCTCTCCATGGGTGGCCACCCAGCTTAGTAAGCCATTGGAGCCAGCCTCACACTAGGACCCTGAGGGCTGATCCTGCAAGGCAGCTCTCCCACAATGGCTGTCCCTGGCCTGTAGCCAAACAGGGAGAGCTCTGCTCTGCCCAGTGGCTCAGTCCTGACCCCTATGTGCTGTTCAATATTGATCACAGCTGGCCCAAACTCTCCCAAGATAACTTAACCAAGTTCCCACATCTAAAATACCAAACCAAACCAAACCAAACCAACCAACCAAACAAAAAAACCCAGCAGGGCAGAACCACTGTGTCTGAAAACTGCCAAATTGCTGGTCTTTGCCAGCAAGCAAATGCACGCCCTCTGTGCCTATCTCCACTGCTCTCCACCTCCTCTTTGGCTCCTGGGATCTCCTGCTGTCTTCCTGCACCCCTGAAGTGATGTTTCTGGGCAGGGCTGGCCAGCCAGAGGTGGCTGGAGCCCTTACTCCCCCATCTCACCACATGTGGCTACAAAGGAGCTATCTGTAGTCTGCCATCTTGTCTGAATAATCCTCTGTACACGTTTTTGCGTGGATACGTGTTTTCATTTCCCTTGGGTATATACCTACATGTGGAATTGCTGGATCTTATGGTAGCTCTCTATGTTTAACTTTTTGAGGAACTGTCAAACTGTTATCCAAAGCAGCTTCATTTCATGTTCCTAGCAACATTGTATAAGGTTCCAATTTCCTCAGACCCTGGTGGACACTTGTTGTCTGTCTTTTTTATTTCAGCCTTCCTAATAGGTGTGAAGTAGTATCTCATTGTGGTTTAGATTTGCATATCCCTGATGTACAAAGATGTTGAGCTTTTTTCCTTGTGCTTATTGGCCATTTGTATACTTTAGAGAAATCTACTTTCAAATCCTTTGCCATTTTTTAAACTGAGGTTCTTTTTTATTGTTGAGTTGTAATAGTTTTTTATTTATTCTAGATACAGACCCTTATCAGTATGTGATTTGCACTTTTTTTTTTTCTATTTTTTGTTTTTTCACACTCTTGATAGTCCTCTTTTAGATAGCTTCATTTTCACAGTAGCATTGAACGAAGTGTGACAGAGATATTAAATAGATTGTCCAAGATCACCAGGTAGACCACATCTCCCCATCTCCCTTGCAGTTAGTTACGGTGATGAGCCAATGCAATGGGATTGGTGGGGAGTATGGTGAGCATGTGTCACTTCTAGGCCTAGTCCATAACAATCTTCCTGTGTGGTTTCCATGCTCTTTCCTCACTCAAGAGCTGTGGTCTGTGATGTCCAGGACATCTCAGACACACCAAAGTAATTGTCAGCTCGGGGTGTTGAATAACTGTGGGATGGAGGGAGAACCACCCCACCAACCTGAATACCTGCTCTGAGCTGTTATAGGAGAGGAAAGAAAGAAAGAAAGAAAGGAAGAAAGAAAGAAAGAAAGAAAGAAAGAAATAGAGTAAGAGAGAGAGAGAGAGAAAGAAAGAGAAAAGAGAAAATAAAATAATTAGGAAAATAAAGAAATTTAATTGTTCTTTGAGTCATTTAATTTTTTTATTAAATCATAGCTGTGTACATTAATGCAATATGGAGTACGATGTGCTGGTTTTATATACATACAATTTGAAATACTTTCATCAAACTGGTTAACCAAGACTTCACTGCATTTTCTTAGATATTATGTTAAGACATTTACATTCTACACTTAGTAGATTTAACATGGACACTTGTAAAATGCACCATAGGTGTGGTCCCACCAATTACCCTCCCTCCACTCATCCTCCTCCTCCCCTCCCCTGTCCTCTCCCCTTCCTCTTTCTCCTTTTTTTGAGTCATTTAATCTATTGGGTTCACTTGTTACTTTCAC
>CAUYPK010084312.1:0-64957 GCA_963574355.1 Loris lydekkerianus
AATATATCAGCATCCTTTTCTCTTTTTTTTGGGAGACAGATTCTCACTTTGTTACCCTTGGTAGAGTGCTATGACATCACAGCTCACAGCAACCTCCAGCTCTTGGGCTTAGGCGATTCTCTTGCCTCAGCCTCCTGAGTAGCTGGGACTACAGGTGCCTGCCACAACCCCAGGCTATTTTTTGTTGTTGTTGTTGTTGTTGTTGCAGTTTGGCCGGGGCTGGGTTTGAACCCACCACCCTCGGTATATGGGGCCAGCACCCTACTCACTGAGCCACAGGCGCCACCCAGCATCCTTTTCTCTTGATACATATTTAGGAGATATTATTACATAGTCTACATAAGTTTTTTTTTTTTTTGAGACAGGATCTCATTCTGTCACCCAGGTTGGAGTGGAGTGGTGTCATCATAGCTCACTGCAGCCTTGAACTACTAAGCTCAAGCGATCCTACTGCCTTATCCTCCTGAGTAGCTGAGACTGCATTAATGTGCCACCATGCCCAGCTAATTTTTAAATTTTTTTTTGTATTATAGAGATGGGAACTCACTATATTGTAGAGATGGGAACTCAAACTCCTAGCCTTAAGCAATCCTTCTGCTTCTATCTCCCGAAGTGCCGGGATTATAGGCATGAGCCTTCATGCCTGGCCCTGTGTAAACATTTTTAATGGTTGCATAAAATTCTATTGATTAGATTTATCACAGTTTTGGTCTCCAGTTTTTTGGTATTATAAATAACCTGATAAAGAATATCTTTGCAGATAAAGAGTTTTATTTTTCTTTCTTTAGGATTATTCCCTTACGATAGATTCCTAGATTGATTACTAGACATAGACATTTAAAAACCATAGAACACTTTGCTGAAATTTTGAAATGCAAAATTTTAACTACAGTAAAATTTTGAAAACAAACTAGACATTCATCGAGAGGGGACTAATAATATGTAAAGTATCACACGGACAGCAGCTACTAAAAGGATAAGGCTAATTTGTTTCCATTGACATGTCCTTCCATAGTGTAGAGGGAAAAAAAAGCAGGTTTCAGGAAAGGAGTATGGTATTGGGGAGGAATAATATATATGAATGCTAAAATTCCAAAGGCATATACACCAAATTGCTAACCATTATTTTATATTTTTATTTTTATTTTTTTTGTGGAGACAGAATCTCAGTTTATTGCCCTAGGTAGAGTGCATCACACAGCTCACAGCAACCTCCAACTCCTGGGCTTAGGCGATTCTTTTGCCTCACCCCACCCCCACCCCCCCAGTAGCTGGGACTACAGGCACTCACTACAAGGCCCGGCTATTTTTTGGTTACAGTTTGGCCAGGGCTGGATTTGAACCTGCCACTCTCGGTATATGGGGCTGGTGCCCTACTCACTGAGTCAATAGGCACTGCCCGATCAACAAAAACGTTAACAAGGAAAGCTTTGGGCCTGGCACAGCACCTCACATCTGTAATCTCAGCACCTTGGGAGAGAGAGGAATTGCTTGAGACCAAGAGTTCCAGACCAGCCTGAGCAACATATTGAGATACCCACTTCTCAAAAATAAATAAAAGGAAAGCTTTGGTTCAAAAGGAGGAAAATAATACCTTTGGCTTTTGATTTGTTTAATATACTGTAATTATTATTATTATTATTGAGACAGAGCCTCAAGCTCTGGGTAGAGTGCCATGGCATCACAGCTCACAGCATCCTCCAACTCCTGGGCTCAAGCAATTCTCTTGCCTCAGCATCCCAAGTAGCTGGGACTGGTGTACGTCGCTGGTGCC
The DNA here is from genome assembly GCA_963574355.1 of Loris lydekkerianus. NCBI lineage: Eukaryota > Metazoa > Chordata > Mammalia > Primates > Lorisidae > Loris > Loris lydekkerianus. The sequence continues at coordinate 1,775 of CAUYPK010084312.1, forward strand.
TTAGCTGCTTGAGCCACAGGCGCTGAACCTATCTTTTTTTTTTTGAGACAAACTCCCACTCTGTTGCCCAGGCTAGAGTGCCGTGATGTCAGCCTAGCTCACAGCAACCTCAAACTCCTGAGTTCAAGAAATCCTCCTGCCTCAGCCTCCCAGTAGGTGGGACTACAGGTGCCCACAACCTCCAGCTAGTTTTTTTCTATTTTTCGTAGAGATGAAGTGTCGATTTTGCTCAGGCTTGTCTCGAACTCCTTAGTTTAGGCAATCCACCCACCTCAGCCTCTCAGAGTGCTAGGATAACATGAGCCACCACGCCTGGCCTGTTTTTTCTTTATGTGGCAAAACTCACTCATCTTTGTCTATTTTTTCTCCCAGGTTTTCTAAGTTTAGCAAGGCACTTTTACCAGAGGTTTGATAAGTGTTCAACTCTAATTACTCCTGGGATTAGACTTTCTCTCAATGGAATCTAGAGTTTAACGCAGGGCACACAGTTTGCTACTCAATCCTCTCAACAACCTTAAGAGGGATGGCACCATTACTACCCAATTTTACACAGAGAAAAACTGAGGCTCAGAGAATTCTAGTTGCCTTTCTGAGGAGAGGTGGCAGACAGGACTGGCTTTGAACCCAGGGCCACGTGGCTCTAGGGGTTGTGTCCCTAGTGCCTAACCAATGAGCTCCAGGCTGACCGCCCCCTCAGCCATGGACTGAGAGAGGAAAGTTCCATTTTAAAAACTGGCTAAAAGTCCTGGAAATGTTCACAAGCAGCCAGAATGGAAAAAGATGCTTAAAGGGAACAGAACTCAAAGGGGCTGAGGCCGCCCTGCTGTGTGTGACACGTGGAAAACTTGAGAAATATAACATGCAGGCGGTTAGTGGGAGAATTGGTCATACTCTCTGGCAAATTGCTCCCTCCTTTTTCATCCCTGTCCACCTCCAAACCTCCCAACCTCGCCCTGGGAAGGAGCACTTGGGACCACCCCTGAGGTAGCTGTGGCCATGACTCTGTCCAAATCTCTGCCTAGATTCAGAGACTGCAAGGAGTGGAAGTCCGTTCTGCAGCCTCCCGGGCAGAGGGGTCCACTGGCACTTTCTAGCTGGTGTTTTTAAGCCCCAGGTCTCAGACTGCGCCTCCCAGGTCCCCTGAGCTTGGCCACATCAGCCACACCCTTGGTACAGCCAAAGGATGGGTGGGATGTGGGCATTTCTTGTGTCTGCCTCTCCTAGGCTGGCATCCAGGGTGCTGCTTTCTTCCCCAACCTCTTGCCTTTCCTGAAGCCACCCCTTTCAATCACCTTGGCTTTCATCTTGCCCCCAGAACCACTCCTTGTGACTCAGGCACAATGATCTCTAGCTCTCTTCCCACACTGGGGGACCCACCTGAGGGACCTGATCAGCCACAGGAAAAGGGACAAAGAGCACTCCTAGCTTTGCCCCCTCTGGGTACCCAATGGGGAGGGCTGGCCAACAAGCAGGTCCCTGCGGGTGGGCTGCCATGTCAGAAGCTCAGTGAGTCTCCCTCCCCAAAGAAGAGCTGTTCATGAGCCAGGGGGCCAAGGACTGTGCTCATTCACCCTGGCAAGGAGAGTAAAGACATCCATCCTCATTCATTCCCTCATTCCTTCAACATGCCCTCTTCGAACATTGGCAGTGTGCCTGGCCCTGCCCTGGTCCCTGTCTGGGGCAGTTACATCTCAGATGGTTTGGGGGTTGGGGGGCCAGGAAGGCTGCTAACTTGGCTTTTAGGCGGGAACTTGGGGCAGGCTGATGACACGATTCACAGGCAGAGGGGGAAAGGTTTGAAGCAATCGGTACCCATGAGGGAATGGGGTAGCAGCAGCTTGGCCAACCAGCTCAGAGCAGGGCAGATGTGGCTGGTGATGATGGTGCCAGGCAGGGGCATGGAAAGGGAGGCAGAGCTGGGTGGATTCTACCAAGAGGGCCAGGCCCAGCCAGGCCCCGCGGGGTGCTGCTCATGCTGCTGGGCCCCCTCCGCATGCCCCCCACCCCTCGCATGATTGTGCCTGTGGCTCCTGTCTGTCCTTTGGTGCGACTGCTGGCTTTCCCCTGAGTCCCCACCCCATCCTAGCTCTGACAAGGAGCATTGTCTGTCCCCAGCCTAACTCATGAGGCCAACTGGCACCTTGGGCCCTGCCTTCCCTCCACCCCCCATTCCTCCTGGATAGGAATCTGGATGCTATTCCCAGCCCGATTCCCATCTGGCTGTCCCTCCAAGCCTTTTAGAAAGGCAGTGGGTAGCCCTGAAGGTCAGTGAAAGCCTTGGAAACTACAAGGCCTGGCCAAACAGGTCCGCTCCCAAGATGGCTGCTGTGGAGATGGCGCTGCAGGGTGGGCTGGCGCCACAAGGCAGGCTGGCCCCGCGGTGTTTCTCCCACCAGGAGCTCCCCTTTCCCCTGACATTGCTCAGGTAGGCCAGCGAGGAGGGTCTGGAGTTGCCATTTGGAACCCACACTTGGGGGAAAGGGGAGACGGAGGCTTGGTGCCATCAGCTTCCTGTGACCCCAGGCTCTTCCCCGCACCGTGGGTATTCTGTGTGCGCCTCCCACCCCCCCGCCCCGGCTCCCTGGGCTCTGGTGGGCTTGGGTGCTGCTACCCATGCCCCCGCGTACCTGGCTCTCTGCCCTCCGCCCTTCCCCAGCTCCAGCAGTACCCGCGGCTGCGGGAGGAGATGGAGCGCATTGTGACTACCCACATCCGGGAGCGCGAGGGGCGCACCAAGGAGCAGGTGAGCCGCAGCCCGCCACCTTCCCCCCTCCACTCCTGCCTCTGCGGGCTGTCTTCCTATTTCATGTGGTCAGTCTCAGTCTTCCTCTCTCTCATACTGACTCTGCTTCTCTCTCTTTTTTATCATGATAAAATACACATGACATAAAACGTACCATTTCAGCCATGTTTAAGCAAACAGTGGCATTGGGTACATTCACACTGTCGCACAGCCATCATCACCATCACCACCATCCATCCACAGAACTCTTTTTGCCAAACTGAAACTCTTTCCCCACAAGAGGATAATTCCCTGTTCCCTGCTTCCCCATCCCCTGACACCTACTGTTCTACTTTCTGTCTCTGTGAATTGGGCTTTTTCTAGGTATCTCATGTAAATGGAATCATTTGTCACTTAGCATAATGTCTTCAAGGTTCATCTGTGTTGTAGCATGTGTCAGAATCTCTTTCTTTTTTAAGACTTGAATAATACTCCATTGTGGGTATAAACCACATTTTGCTTATGCATTTGGGTTATTTCCATTTGGGGGCTATTGTAAACAATGCTGTTATGAATATAGGTGTACAAATATCTGATCATGTCCCTGCTTTCAATTTTGGGGGGTGTATACCTAGAAGTGGCAGTGCTGGGCCATGTGGTGATTCTATGCTTAATTTTTTGAGGAACTGCCATTCTATTTTCCACAATGGCTGCTCCATGTTGCATTCCCATTGTCTGCTTCTCTGGCTTTCTTAAATTTCTGACAGTCTGTCCTTCTGGTCATCTCTCTTTGGCCTCTGTTAATTTATATTTCTGTAAGTCACCCTCCTAGCCACATCCCCTTATGTCATTCATTCAGTCACAGTCACTGCACGCTGCCTCTGAGCCTCAAGAAGCAGATGTTATAAATGTCTTAACACAATAACCAGGAAAAAGCCGTGAAGGCTATGTTAACCAGTTTGATGAAAATATTTTAAATTGTATATAAAACCAGCACATTGTACCCCATGATTGCATTAATGTACACAGCTATGATTTAATAATTAAAAAAAAGAAGAAGAGGCAGAGATGCACTGTGACACACATGAAGTTCAAAGCCAAAGTCCTCTTTCCTCAGCCATCCCCTCTGTCTGTACCCACCTGTGGCTCCCATTTTCCAGTCCCTGTTCTGACATATTCCTTCTCCCCAATGACGCTATCTCTATTCATTTACATTTGGGGGAATGTCATATTTTTAAATACTTACTGATTGCTTTTTAATTGCAAACATTCATCAATATAGAAGTGATTATATTGCAAGGGGGGAAGTATTCCTCCTCCATTCACTCTTCATCACCCCTGAAAATAAGCACTATGTTTTTGAGACAGAGTCTCAATAAGCACTATTTTTGGCTCGGCACCTGTGGCTCAAGCGGCTGAGGCGCCAGCCACATACACCGAGCTGGCGGGTTTGAAACCAGCCTGGGCCTGCCAAACAATAATGACGGCTGCAACCCAAAAGTAGCCAGGCATTGTGGCAGGCGCTACTTGGAAGACAGAGACAGGAGAATCGCCTGAGTCCAGAGTTGGAGGTTGCTGTGAGCTGTGATGCTACAGCACTCTACCCAAGGAGACAGCTTGAGGTTCTGTCTCAAAAAAAAAAAAAAAAAAAAAAAAAAAATTCAATAAGCACTATTTTAAATATTAAAATAACAGTTTGGTGTGTCACCTTCGAGGCATTTTCCTAGGCATGCACATATACACACACACACACTCCAGATTCCACCTTTATCTTAAAGAACCATAATCTTGCTGTGTCGTGCCTTTTTTCTCTAAAAATGACAGTGGCAGGTAACATCTGTTGAGTACCTATTACCTATCAGACACATCTCCTTATATGTCTTCACCAGTCACTGTGAAGCAGAAATGCTCTGTCTGTGGAATTTGAGGCTCTCTGGGGACAGGCCCCAGGCTCACAAGAAGCAGCGAGGTTGGGTATGGACGTAGCAATCTTTGTCCCATCTGGAAAGTCATTCTCCTAATGGCTCAATTATGAATCCCTTCACACTTAATAATTTGCAAGGCGGGGTCTTCCCAAGGCAGAAATAGAAATTGTTCTTACTCTTTTGATGAGCTACAGAGAATTTTCTTGTTTATAGGATATAATAACCTGTTTCACCCTCCGATGGCTAATGGCTTGTTCCCAATTTTTTTTCTTTTTTTTTTTTTTTGTGGAGACAGAGTCTCACTCTTCCGCCCTCAGTAGAGTGCCGTGATGTCACATGGCTCACAGCAACCTCCAACTCCTGGGCTTAGGCGATTCTCTTAAGCAGCTGGGACTACAGGCACCCGCCACAACGCCCGGCTATTTTTTTGTTGCAGTTTGGCCGGGGCTGGGTTTGAACCCGCTACCCTCCGTATATGGGGCTGGTGCCCTCCTCACTGAACCACAGGTGCCGCCCGCTTGTTCCCAATTTTTCTCTTTTACAAACCATACTACATTAACCCTCAGGTACATATATCTTTGCTTACTTGATGAGTTTATCTGTGAGATACGATTCTAGAAGTGATTTTGTGCATTTTGGTGTTGTTAAATATTGCCAAGTTGCCCTCCAAGAAGGTGATACTAATTTACACTACCACTGCCTATATAGGAGAGCCTCTCTCCATGTAGTTGTGTCAAACTTGTCATTATCAGTGTTTATTATTAAATTTATAGGTCCAAAAGGGTCTCACTGTTTTAACTTACATTGCTTCATTAACAAGGGTGAGCATGTTTTACATATCCATATTGGTGCATGCATTTCTTCCATGGATTACCCGGATCAAGTTCTTTTTTTTTTTTTCTTTTGGTAGAGACAGAGTCTCACTTTATCACTGTGGATGGAGAGCTATGGCATCACACAGCTCACAGCAACCTCCAACTCCTGGGCTTAGGCAATTCTCTTGCCTCAGCCTCCTGAGTAGCTGGGATCACAGGTGCCCTCCACAACACCAGCTATTTTTTTGTTGCAGTTCAGCCAGGCCCGGGTTTGAACCCTCCACCCTCAGTATAGGGGGCCGGCGCCCTACCCACTGAGACACAGGTGCCGCCCATTTATCTTCTTTGACTTTTTTTTTTTTTTTTTTGTATAGACAGAGTCTCACTTTACCGCCCTCAGTAGAGTCTGTGGCGTCAGTGGGACTACAGGCGCCCGCTACAATGCCCGGCTATTTTTTGGTTGCAGTTCGGCCGGGGCTGGGTTTGAACCCGCCACTCTCGGTATATGGGGCCGGCGCCCTACTCGCTGAGCCACAGGAGCAGCCCCTTCTTTGATTATTTTGATTTGTGTGTCTCTCGTCTTTCACTTACGGTTGTAGGGACTCTACTTAGTACAGATACTCATCTTCTGTTTGTGGCACAAGTATTTTTCTCCCAGCTTGTCTTGCATATTTAAACTTTGTGCTATCTTTTTTGGGGGAGTGGAAGGCAGAGTCTCACTCAGTCACCCTGGGATTGAGTGCCATGGGATCATAGCTCAGGACAACCTCAAACTCTTGGGCTCAAGCGATTCTCTTCAGCCTCCCAAGTAGTTGGAACTACGGGCACCTGCCACGATGCCCAGCTATTTTTAGAGATGGGGTTTCCACTCTTGCTCAGGCTGGTCTCAAACTCTTGAGCTCAAGCAATCCACCCACCTTGGCCTCCCAGAGTGCCAGGATTACAGGTGTGAGCCACCATGCCTGGCCCTTTGTGCTATCTTTTGTACTTGCTCACTGACCTCTGTAATCTTACAGGTCATGCTTCTTATCGATATTGAGCTGGCTTATATGAACACTAACCATGAGGACTTCATAGGCTTTGCCAAGTGAGTGTTCCCTGGGCAGATGACACCTCCTCTGTGTGTGTGTGGGGGGGGTGACACCTCCTCTGTGTGTGGGGTGTGTGTGTGTATGTGTGTGTGTATCCCAGGCCTCCTAGGTTAACCCTCTGGGTCCTATGCCCACTTAACAATGGCAATGGTCAGTGGAGCTGGGCCTCTGAAGAAAAGTTCTGAGATTCTGAGATTCCTGCCCTCTCTGCCATTAGTGCTCAGCAGAGGAGCAACCAGATGAACAAGAAGAAGGCTTCAGGGAACCAGGTGAGTGGGCCCTAGTACCCCAGCCCGAGGGATGGAGGGTGTCAGAAGGACGTCAAACTCTGAGAGCACCCTCCCCTGAGGGGAAAGGTCCCACGGGAGCCAGGGAGCCTGTCAGCTGCCAGCCACAAGCCTCCCACTCTGCCTCAGTAACCCTCTCTCCTCTCTCCCCGATGCTTCTCGTGGTTGCTATGGTTACCTCTTTGCAGGATGAGATTCTGGTGAGTACCAGGACTGGGGCTCTTGCCTTGTGTAGTGAGGGGGAGGAAGGGGCCTTTGGTAGTGGGGATCTGCCGGGGGCAAGAGGGAGCCATTTGGCTAAAGCTGCTGGAACACACCTGCCTTCAGGCCAGAGGCAGGCTTGGACCTTCCCACTTGTCCATCAGTGTGGGTGAGCCAGCCACCGACTTCAGACAGAGCAGACAAGGTGGGGTTGTGTGGGTGGAAAGGCCTGGCACAGGCCCAGCACCAAGTTGGTGCTTTTTAAACATCCATTGGATGCACGCATGTGAGAGAGACGTGTTTTGAAGAAGCTGACACCCATCACCACCAGAGAGCTGAGTAAAAAGATGAATGAAAGGTTAAGAGACAAATCACTCCTCACCTGGCTGCCTGCTGTCTGTCCTTCAGATATCTGTGGAAACACCCTTGGTCAGAAGCCCTCCCTCACCCCAGTTGTACACATGAGCCCGAAGGGCCTCAGCTTCTCTTTCTCTAGGTTGCAGAGGCCCTAGTTTCTTCGTAAGACTCTAGGTCAGTGATTTTCAACTTTTTGTGTCTCACAGCACACTTGAACCTATAGTTCAACTTTTGTAGCACACTTAAATTATGTTGTTCAAAAAAAAAAAAAAAAATGTAGGCCAAGTGTGGTGGCTCACGCCTGTAATCTTAGCACTCTGGGAGGCTGAGGTGGGTAGATTGGCTGAGCTCATGAGTTTGAGACCAGCCTGAGCCAGAGGGAGACCCCGTCTCTAAAAATAGCCAGGCATTGTGGCGGGCGCCTATAATCCCAGCTACTTAAGAGGTTGAAGCTAGAGAATCACTTGAGCCCAGAAATCTGAGGTTGCTGTGAGCTATGATGCCATGACACTCTACCAGAGGCAACAAAGTGAGACTGTCTCAAAAAATAATAATAATTTAATTAAGGATCTTTAAAATTTTTTGTGGCATACTTAAGATCCTCTTGGTGTGCCATGGCACACCAGTTGAAAATCACTGCTCTAGGTGTTGGTTTAATGTCTGTTTCCCTCTAGGGCCCTGAGGGGAAGCCTGTTGTGTTTAACAGACTCAAGCCCAGTGCCTGGTGCACAGGAGGTGCTCAGCAGAATGGAGGAAGGAAGGAATGTAATACCATAGGGTAGCTCAGCCAACACTCACTGGTGCCTACACTTTGCTAGCCCTGGACAGGACTCAGACCTTGGTCTGCTGACCTTTGTCAGCTAAGGCCCCTGAGAGTCCCAGGCAGGGTGGGGGTTGGGGAGCAAGAGGTCCCTGGTGCAGGGTTACAGAGGGGCTGGGGATGACCAAGGGGGAGGACAAGGCTGCTAGTCAGGGCAGGGATCAGGTGGCAAGATCTGCTGGTCAGATTCCGGGACCCAGAGTGGATTCAATTCTAAAGATGGTGACAAGACACTGAGGGATCCTCACTTGACAGGACGGGGTAGGAGAGGACAGCCCTGTTACCTGGCGAAGGCAGCCATGGTCTCCCCTCAGCTCAGCTGCAGCTTGGTTTCTCAGCAAAGTTCTTGGGGAAGCCAGAGTGGGGTAAGGCAGGATCTAGAAGCCAGCCTGGTGCCAGAGGGCTTTGCTGCCAGCCCCAGGCCTCCTTGGGTCTTTTCTGGATGCTCAGAGAAGCCAGGGAGGTGAGAAGTGGGGAAGAGAGCAGAAACAGCTCCACTATCCTCTCAGTCAGATTCACCACCAGGGCTTGGCTGGTGACCATGCTTTTGGAGCAGAAGCCATAGGCTGTGTTGTGTGGCCATGGCTCAGGACAGTCCTGGGACAGCTGCTTCCTGCCATGGAAAGGGACTTTTGCTTGTTAGTCAGCTTTCTCCAAGAGGAAGGGGCCTGGGCATTCATAGCTCAGCTCTCTCTCCTGCCTGGGGCCTGAGGCCAAAGACTCTTAGAACCATATTAGTGCAGTGTTCATTTATCCAGGCCACAATTATTTATTTATCACTTACTGTCTTCTGAACACTCTGCAAGGAGCTGGAACATAACTGGTGACCAACGGAGTATTTAGCAAAGGAGGCTGCATCAACAGAGAATCTCTCCTCCATCCTACATACACACATATACACGGAGAGAAATTAATTTAAAATCATAATCATTGTGACAGAAGACAACTTAGCAGGGTGTTAAAGATTATTATGGAGATCTTGGTTTATATTGGAGACCAGGGAAAGCCTGCCTAAGAATGGGAATTCTGAGCTGATACTCAAAGGATGAGTAGGCATTTGCAAGGCATACAGGAAGGAGAAGCCTTTCCAAGCAGGGGCAACAGCAGCATAAGAAAAGTTCCTGAGGTTGGAAATAAGTCTTAGATTATATTTTAAGCTTAAAAGACATTTAGAGTTGTTTCCTGCAATCAGCCACATAAGCTTTTCTTGCACACTTTTGGCAATCCCTTACCAAGGCCATCAGCCTCTTACTTGGACAGCTCTGTCAGAAGGCTCTTTACCCTGAGCTGAACTCTGCCTCCCTCTGTCCTCTTGTGGGTCACATCAGGGCAGGTCTGGCCCCCACCATGCCTGACCTGCCAGGCGTCCAAGTGTTGGAGGAGCAGTGGGCTTTTGAATGCCTCTCTTTGCCTATTCAATCCCTCCCCCCCCCCGACCGGAAACTTGGCCCCTGCCCACTGACCCCCTGTCCCTCCCCCTCTAGGTCATCCGGAAGGGTTGGCTGACCATCAACAATATTGGCATCATGAAGGGGGGCTCCAAGGAGTACTGGTTTGTGCTGACTGCTGAGAATCTGTCCTGGTACAAGGATGATGAGGTGAGCAGAGGCCACTGGTTGCCATGGGACTGGTGATCAGAGTTATCATGGGTTTAGAATGGACCAGACCATGCAAAGGGGGCTTTAAAAAAAGTCCCATCAAAGCCCCATGGGTGGAGGTGAGATGCAAAAGTCAGAGGGAAGCAATCCTGGGGCCTCAGGTGGGGGCAGGGAGGTGCCTTTTTACCCAGGTTGGAAGGAGGAGGTGGCTTGGCACAACTGGGGAGCTTGGGGCTGAACGCCCTGGAGAGGGTGGGCAGAGGCCCTGGGTGCCCCTCCCTGACCCTGCGGCCCAGCAGCCTTCCTGTTTTCCTGCTTCAGGGCGTGCCGCCTCCTCCGTGGCCCCCACAGGCCCATGACACACACAAGTCCAGCTGCCAGACACCCGGTTAACCCCTGCGCCCCGGTTCTCTAGACCCCTGCGGTCCAAAGGAAATACCCAGAGTGGCATTAGGCCTGGAGACAAGCCGTGATGGGGCCCTGCAGAGCCACTGCTTGAAACCCCTCCCTGCCCACTAGGACACACAGAAGCCTCCTGCCACCTCCTCCCCTTTTGCTGGTCTCCTTTAAGAATGAGTCTATTTGGCTTCCACATCTGGATTCCAGAGGTGACCAGAGAGAATGGGGAGGGCTGGGGTGGGCTTGTGGTAATGAACTCCAGCTGGCCAAGGAGTGGGGGAAAGGACCCACTTCTTCCTGAGAGGTCTGTTGGAGGCTAGGGCACTCTCCACGGGGGAGCTAGGCTCTGGATGGGGGCCTGTGATTTTGGTCTCCAAGCCCTTTCCTAGGTCCCTGTCTCCTTCAAGTATGCCCTGGGCAGGGGCCCCACCTCCCCACCTTGGGCAGGGCCCTCTGTTGTCACTGGCGGGGGCGCCAAGCCATCTGGACCTCATTACCCCAATGCTGGCCTCTCCCTGAGCATGGGGGCCCCTAGAAGGGATGGAGTGTGAGGTAGCATGGGGTGCAGGGGGCTTTGCTTCCTGCTCTGTCACCCTGGCAGGCTCCCTGGATGCCCCCATGGGTCTGACACCTCTATGTTGAGACTCCTTACACAGGGTTGGGGGAATGGGGTGACTTGGAGCTGAGGACCCAAGACTGGCTACCCTGGGAGAAGAGGAGAGAGTAACTCAGAGGGGTCCCCTGTGTGAATCTAGGCATGCGGGTCTTTTTTGTGATTTTGTGTACATGTGAGTTTAGCTGTGCGTGAAAACCAGCTCTGAATAATATATGTGGGGTGTGGGCAGTGGGTGTTCTGAGGTGGGGTGTGTATGTTCATAAGTGTGTGTGGCTTGTAGATCTTGTGTGTGGGGTTTGTAGAAGAATGTGGGGGGGAGGGGTGTGAGCATCTAGATCTAGATGTGTTTGGAATAGGCAGGTCCGCATTTGCATTTGGGGACAGAATGTGTGTGTTTGAGGTGTGCTCGGGTATAAGTAGGGGTGGGGGCGGGGGAAGGGTGTGCATGTAAGATAGTGTAGAATATGCGTGTGGATTTGTGATGTAAGGGTGGGGGAGGAGTGTTTCACTGCAGGGCTGTGTGTGCCTCTGTGTGCATGCGCTTCTGATGTGCGTGTGTGTTTGGGGCATGGATGTGAGAGATTTAAGGTTAAGGGGTGCTCATGTGTGTGTCTGGGAGCTGGGGTGTGTGTCGAGGTGTGTGTATGTTGAGTGTGAGTGGATTTTTGCACTAGGACTGCTGGGTACATGGAGGTGGTCCAGGCTTGGGGAGAGTGCTCTCTCTCCCTCCTCCACCCAGCCACCAGCCCTTGGGTTTTGGGGGTGATGGAGGCACTCTGGGAACACAGGCAGCTGCCCATTTCCCCAGTCCCAGGTGGCCCCCCATCTTCTCAGACTTTCTCTGACACCCTCCCCTCATCACCACTGCCCCCCACCACTTGCACAGCAGGGTGGTACCCCATCCCTCTGTGCTTCCCCCCAGCCTGCATTGTGCCACCCAAGCTTCCTGCCCCAGCTCCAGGCTCCTGTTCCGGGATGGTGGGCAGGGTCGATCAGGTTCTCCGGTTCTCCAGCGGCGGCGTTGAGGGTCTAGCCCAGCCCAGCCTAACCAATGTGCAGACTACTGTACAATCTGGGAGTCCTGAACAGATAGTCTAAACACTGGGTAGACGGAGTGGAGGTGTCCTCTGGTCCATCCATGCGGCAGTGTCTGTCCATCCGGTGGGAGATTCAGCCCCATCTCCTGGAGATCCAAGGACCCCACAGCCCCGGCGTCCCCCAGCCCCAGCCCAGCCAGCCCATGGTCCCCTCTGTGCTCCTAACTCCCCTTCTGCCTCCTTTGACGTGGCAGGGGTGAGTGGGAGCTGGGGCCGGGAAGGAGGGGCCTGGGGAGGGGGCTGGCCGGCAGGAAGGGGGGAGGAGGCCGCTCCTACCTAGTGTCCAACCCCGAAGCACAGGGCGGTGGCGGTGGCGGCAGGGCCTCCCTTGAACGGTTCCAGATGTTCCCTGGCCGAATGTGCAACTTCCTTCTCTCCTCCCCCAGCCGCCCTCTGGGGCTCCCGGCCACCCGCCTGGCATAAAGGGGGCTTTATGTGGCTGCATGGGCCAGGCGAGTGGGGGGAATGGAGAGGAGTGGGCAGGATGACGTGAGGACCAGGGAGCAAGGCCCCCTTAAACCCAGCCCCCCTGATATCCCCAGCGGTGCTCATGCCCCAGCCCTCTGAGTCCCTGAGAGCCACACAGACCCTGGCTTCGGCATAGATCCTGTGATGTTGGGTGGGCAAGTGTGCCAGTTGGCAGAAACCCCTCCCACTCCTGGAGGTATCGCCATCCTAGGATACCTCCTCCCCCATCCCTGAACCCCTCCCTGGGACAGAGCAGCCTACAGACACGTGTCAGCCCATACGGAGCATACTCACGTTTGCACATGTGCCTAGCACCCCCCACGCCTGTGCACAGGTACACATAACTCCTCACAGACAGCTCCAGGTAAACCAGACATGGACTGTATAGCCCATTGCACAAACATGCAGGTGAGGATGTGACCCACAGTGCAAGCCCACAGGCATGTCTGCGCAAACTTGCAGGCATCACAGTTGCCACACATCTACAAAGTGTGCACACATCCCCATTGATATGAGGACATGTTTTGACACACAGCTCACACATCTCCCCAGACACACGGGTGCACAGGCACATGAACACACAAACACAATGGTGATAGGATATGTCCTCAGGGCAGGTGAGCACGTATTGTCAGAGACACACAAGTTGCACACACAGACACACCATCTCCAGACTTGTGCTGCGTGCCTGATTGCTAACACATGGGTGGCCTTTTGAAGCTGCCGAGGCTGATGGCCCCCCCTTTCTGGTCTCTGCAGTCAGGAAATGAAGTCAGAGGCGGCCAGGCTGGGGGCTAGAGGGGCCCAAGTGTGCAGTCCCTGCCTGAGGCCAGCCTGGCTTGTATCCAGGAATTGCTCTGGGAGGGGTTGTGGGAGCCACACTAAGCCTCACCACCCTTCACCAGCCCCTTGGGCTCTGGCACATGCATCAGTGCCATGTGGCGGGACTGGCTTGAATGCCACTGGGGGCCAGTGGCACCATGAACACCTAGGGCTCTATGGCCAGGTTTTTATGAGGGAGCACCCATGTAGTGGCAGGGGGCTGATGCCCAGGAGCCCTGGGCCACTCTGGGTTTCTCCAGCCCCAGGGTCACATCAGCATGGAGCACTCTGAGGGAGTAAGGTGAGGCAGAGAACAGTGTCATCCTCACTCATCTTTCTTACATCCACCCATAGGAGAAAGAGAAGAAATACATGCTGTCTGTGGACAACCTCAAGCTGCGGGACGTGGAGAAGGGCTTCATGTCGAGCAAGCACATCTTTGCCCTCTTTAACACGGAGCAGAGGTACATGCTGAAGCCCTAGGCCCCACTGAGTAGAAACTGGGTACACAGATCCAGGGAAGACAGGGATCTGCCCCACGCTTACAGCAAGCCATCATTTGACAGATATTTACTGAGTTCTTACTCTATGCTGGACATCATGTCAAGATCTCACCTCCCTCTGAACTCCTTCCCTGCCCACCTGCCTGCCTTCCTTCCTTCCCTCCCACAGTCACTTGTTTAGTGCCTGCTCTGCACTGGGGACAAAGCAGAGAGACCTGGTCCCCTTCTGTTGCTCAGTGTCCTGTGAAACCAGTCACCTCTCAAAGCTGACTCTAGTGGGCTGTCTCCTACTTGAGGGTCCAATATAGCTGCCATCGGGAGAGACCTCAGAGAGTAAGGGAGGGGGCTGATAGGAGTCTGGACCAGAGCGCAGAGTTATACTGTCTTATGGATGTTCCTTTTAATGAGGGTTCAGTCCCTTTCTTTCACTGAATCCTCACAATGCCCCCAAGAGGCAAGAATTATTATTAACCCATTTTCCAAATAAGGAAACTAAGGCTGAGAGAGAGGAAGGGTCTTGCCCAGGGTCACACAGCCAGGAAATGAAAAAGCCAAGACTGGATCCCAGGCATAATGACACCTAAGTCAAGTCCATGCATGGCTTTGGTCCTCAAAGAGGGTGGGGCTTTGTCCCATCTCCCCTCATTGCCTCCCCCATCTTGCAGGAATGTCTACAAGGATTATCGGCAGCTGGAGCTGGCCTGTGAGACACAGGAGGAAGTGGACAGCTGGAAAGCCTCCTTCCTGAGGGCTGGCGTGTACCCAGAGCGTGTTGGGGTGAGTGGCAGGGCAGAGAGAATGGGAGGGAGCCCCAGGGCATCATCCTTGGTGATGCCAAGTCACACTGTATTTCTGAGTCCTTATTTGCCTCAAAAATAGTAAGAATCCTACCTGCTACCTGCCCTGGAGTGGGATCACAGTTAAGCCCTCCCAATCCTCCCATCCTTCCCCAAGCAGTTTTAAGTGTCCTCTTCTCTGCCACAGATGACATTTCCTCCATCCCCTTCCTATAATGATGTTTCTTGTGACACCTTCTCTTTTCATTCACTTGGTGATGTCAGAGTTGCCTTAGAGTTAGGGTGCAGTGTCTCAGGTTCACTCAATCCCTCCCTTTTTCCTCTCTGTGTGTCTGCTTCGGCTGTGCTCCCTGGTGGCGGCGGTGGTGGCAACACTGGTATGGTGGCCTCTGTGGCTCTGGTGTGGGCCTCCCAGGACAAGGAGAAAGTGAGTGTGCCCCTCTCTTGCCTCCTGCTAGGCATCTCTAGCCTAACACCAGCTCTGGCCAGGTCTTCAACCAAGGGACCTTAGAGATGTCCTTTTCAAATTTCTGGATTGGGAAACTCAGACAAATTCTGGCAATGAAGTCAGAGCTAAGATAAGGCTAAATGAGAGGAGCCTGGGGTCCTGAGAGGCTCGAGGATGAGCAGAGAACTGAGAACCTAGTCCAGAGCTTGTGGGAAGCTGGGTGTCTGTGTGTGCTGGCCAGTTGCTTCTCTCTGTGCCTTAGCAGTGTTCCAGGTATCCTTGAGATTCTGAGGGTGCCTGGAGACTGGTGCATGGCTTGACCAGCCTGATGCCCTTCTGTTCCTGATGGCAGGCCAGCGAGACTGAGGAGAATGGCTCAGACAACTTCATGCACTCCATGGACCCGCAGTTGGAGCGGCAGGTGGAGACCATCCGAAACCTGGTAGACTCATACATGGCTATTGTCAACAAGACGGTGCGGGATCTCATGCCCAAGACCATCATGCATCTCATGATCAACAATGTATGTGAACCACCACATGGGGGTGGGGTGCTCCTGTGGGATCAGGGAGGCAGGCAGCCAGGTTGGCCTGGGGGAGATGCTGGCCAGCCCCATGGGATTAGATCCAGAGAGGGAGGCATAGTCTCAGCCCCAGAGCTGTCTAATAGAAATGCAGTGTAGGCTTAGTCTATAATTTTATATTTTCCAGTAGTCATGTTAAAAGGAGAAACTAAAACAATTTTAATAATTATATTTTAAATCTAATATATCCCAAATACTATCTTTTAATATGTAACCAATCTAAAAATTATTTAACCCAATATATCTGAAATGTTATCTTTTCAACATTTAACAAAATTAACAAGATATTATACATACTTTTTTATCCTAAGTTTTCCAAATGCGATTCAGATATTAAATTTTCATTAGAACTTCTTCATCTGAATTTAGATTTCACTTACAGTTGAAAAGTAGATTCATATACCCAAATTATTCCAGACATTCAAACTGTTTTCCAAGAGGGGCCAGGGATCTATATCTTTTGAAAACTCCAGACCACGCTTTGGAATACCTTCACAGCACCAGCACAACCTGTGGTTTAGTGAAAAAGCATGGTTCCAGGGAAGTAGAACTGGGTTTGAATCTTGGCTTTGCCACAAATTCTGTGTGTGACTTTGAGCAAATGAAGTACCCTCTCTCCATATTTGTCTATATGAGCCTGTTTCCATATATGTAATATATGGATAATACTAGAGTTGAGGATTACGTGCATAAAAAGTGTGTAGAAACACAGTGCCTGACACCTAGTGGGTGCTCAACATATATTTAAATAAAAATAAATGATACTCAGGTCTAAGCTTTCTAAAAGTCTCAGCATCTCTCCATGAACGTCCCAGAGCCTGGGCAGGGGCAAGTAACACCTGGGGAAGAATATTTGCCCATCCCTGCACACAGACTCATATGTCATCTGGTCCAGACGCACGTTCACAGCTGTTACTTTCATTTCTCAAGGGTTCAGACCATTTTTAAACTGTTATCTTATTTTGGTTCAGGTGCATGCAAGGCCTTGGAAAGGGTATAATTACCCCAGTTTACAGATGAGGGCGGGGCTGGGGGCTGGGCTTAATACCGGCGACAACCACCTGGAGGCGCTCAAAATGCTGAGTAGACAGGTGTCCTGGTGGCATGACAGTTCCTGAGTCTCCTCTAGGGTCATCTTAGGTGACTTTTCCTCTCTAGACCTTAGTGTCCCCATCTGAGAAAAGGGCAGTGTGTGTGGGGTGGAGTGGGGTGGGGAGAAACTCTAAGTTTAGGTGGTGACGGAGCCAAGTCTGAAACTCCGGATCTCATGCTCCCAGTCCAGCGCATGGTCCCAGCAGGGCCAAGCGGGGCGGAGAGTGTAGCAAGGCCTCAAGTCCCCGCCCCCTTGTTTCTTCACCCGCCTTCAGACCAAGGATTTCATCTTCTCCGAGCTGCTGGCCAACCTGTACTCGTGCGGGGACCAGAACACACTGATGGAAGAGTCGGCTGAGCAGGCACAGCGGCGCGACGAGATGCTGCGCATGTACCACGCTCTGAAGGAGGCGCTTGGCATCATCGGCGACATCAACACGACCACCGTCAGCACGCCCATGCCCCCGCCTGTGGACGACTCCTGGCTGCAGGTGCAGAGCGTACCGGCCGGACGCAGGTACCAGGGCCGGCCCCCACGGCCCCAAAGCCCCCAAGCCCGGGGCCCGCGGGAGGAGTACCGGGACCGGGCAGTGGCGCGCCCGTGTCACCCGGGCGGCTCCCACCTGGAGCGAGGGGCGGGGTTTAGAGAGGAAGGGGTGGGGCTTTGCGGGGCGGGGCTTGCCGTGGAGCGCTGGCTGCGGGGCGGGGTGAAGCTGTAAGGTGGGCGCCGCTGGGAGCGGGGCTTAACACCGGCGACAACCACCTAGGGGCGCAGCGGGGAGGGGCTTGCGTGCATGGGCGTGACCGGCACCGGGCTGGGGGCGGGGCCTCAAGCTGGGGCGGAGCTGCTCATCTTTCTCCTTTGCCTGTGCCCGGTTCCTTGTCGCCCGCAGGTCGCCCACGTCCAGCCCCACGCCGCAGCGCCGAGCCCCCGCCGTGCCCCCAGCCCGGCCCGGGTCGCGGGGCCCTGCTCCTGGGCCTCCGCCTGCTGGGTCCGCCCTGGGGGGGGCGCCCCCCGTGCCCTCCAGGCCGGGGGCTTCCCCTGACCCCTTCGGTCCTCCCCCCCAGGTGCCCTCGCGCCCTAACCGCGCCCCGCCTGGGGTCCCCAGGTGAGTAGGGACCGAATGCGGCGGGAGAGGCCGCCGGGCGGCGGGCGTGGCTGAGAGAGGGTGGGACCGGATTCTAGAGCACCGGACTTGGCCACCAGAACCGGCCCTCTCCATCCCAGGCACTCTGAACATGGGTGCTAGAGTCATGTGGCCGAGGGCTGGTGGAGCCTGCTCCCCAGGGAGCACTGAGTCCTGGAGGTGGTCTTTTCTGGGGAGGGCTGTGGGGCTCATCCCACCTGCCCTCTTCTTTCGAGCACTTGCATGGCGCTTTTTAAAAACTCTTAGCCTCCACACACTGCATCCCTCCTCCTCCTCCTCTCTGCTTCTAGGTCTCCTCCATTCTCCATTCTGTCTTCAATTCCTTTCCCAACCCCTGGGGTGCCTACCTGGGGTCTCTGCAGCCAGATCCTCCCTGGATGTGTGGATTTCATTCAGTTACATTCAGGGCTACCCTGATGTAACTAACCCTACTTCCCAGTCCAGACTCTTGAGCTGTCCCAGAGTGTCCAGACACTGGCCTGTAGGAAGAGGCCAGGCTGTAACTGTGTGACCAAAAAGATGTGTGATGTGTGTGTGGGCGTGCACACGGGTGTGAAAGTGTAAGAATGGCACCCAGGCATGGGACAGGACAGAGAGTAGCCGGGGAAAAGGTCTGGGAGCCATGGAGCCACTTTTTTCCTTCCCCCTGCCCCTGGCCTTACCTGGGCTGGACCACTGTGATGGGGATTGGAGCCAGGGCAGGAGCAAGTGAAGGCTGCCCCCATTCCCAGAGATTCCCAGGGAAAAGGCTTGTATTTCATTCTTTGGCTTTATCCCTTTGATCCATGACTTTCTTTCAAGGAAGGTTACTCTGTTATCTAACTCAAGGAAGCTTACTCTGTTATCTAACTCATTCTGTCCTGTTTCCACTGGCCATGGATCTCTGAGGAAGAACACATCAGAACAAGAACATCTGTTTATGTTTCCAGATGGCTGGAGGGTAGGGCTGTGACTCTAGCCTCCATAAACCAAAACCAATCAGGCATGGTGATCTGATGACCAAAGCAGCCGAGTAAAGGCAGGCAGCATGGTATTGGGCAAGAGTGTTGACTTGAGAGTCTAAAGATGCTGGTTTACCCAGGGCATTTAGACGTTATTTTTCTTCCTAGGGTTTCACTTTCCCTTCTGCCAAATAACATTCTGTCTTTCTCCCAGGGTTGGTGTGGGAATGAATCAAGGGAGACAGTGGCAATAGGGATGCTGTGTTAACTGCAAATGTGGCTAGAGAAGCACTCTGCTAACTACTAATGTGATTTAGACTCTTAAGGATATTATTCAACATGCCCAAGTCTATGCTGAGGTATGACATATGAGAACCGTAATATCTGGTACCTGCTCTAACTTCAGTCTTGCTAACATGTGGGAAACATTTTTTTTTTTCTTACAGTCTTACTATGTTGCCCTCGGTAGAGTGCTGTGGCATCACAGCTCATAGCAACCTCAAACTCTTGGGCTTAAGCAATTCTCTTGCCTCAGCCTCCCAAGTAGCTGGGACTAAAGGCACCTGTCCCAATGCCCAGCTATTTTTTTTTTTCTTTTTTGTTTGGCAGGCCCGAGCCGGGTTCAAACCCACCAGCCCCCATGCAAGTAGCTGGCACCCTAACCACTGAGCAACGGGCACCAAGCCATACATGTGGGAAATATTTAGCAGGTCATGGCCCTGCCTTAGAGAAGAGAGCAGTCTTGAGGAGCTTCTTCAGGGCTCCCTGTTTTCAGTGAGTTCTAGGATGTGATTGAGATAAGGCTCAGGTGGACAGGACTTGGGAGGGCATGTGGGTAGTGGGCTGCAGTGAGGGCAAAAGAGTAGTGTAGGCTGTACTGAAGAGAGCTGCTGGCCAGAGCAGAGTGTAAATGGAAAGGGGAAGAGTTCCATGGGTAGAGTGGGGCAGCTTTTAAATTCCGCAGAAGAGTTTGACTTATTGGGGCTCAATGCTGCCGGCAGTAGAGAGTCATGGAAGGCTCTGGGGCAGAGAAATGACAGCTGGACCCTAGTAAGCAAGGGCTGTCTCTCTGAAGCAGCACGTGTGGTCCTCTGAGCACACCAGCCACGAGTGTGCAGGGAGCTGGTGCAAATGCCTCTGTGTGCGGGAGAGCTTCTGTGTTGTGACTCAGCCCACGCGTGTGCTTCAGTGTGCCGAGTGGCTGCATGCCCCAGATCCGTGCTGCACGTGCCAGCCAGTGAGGGTGCGGGGCACTGGGAGGTACAAGGGAGGAAGGTGTATGTGTGTTGTTTGTGGGCATGTGTGTTAGTGTGTGCATGCGGGGCCGTGTGGCCTCACAGCATGTGTGTGCACGCCCAGGCGTATGTGTGTGCGTGTGTCCCCCACCCCCAGGCCTGCCCCACCCGTGTGTGTGAACTGCCATGTTGATTTCGTGCTGTCTTTCAGAATCACTATCAGTGACCCCTGAGGAGCGTCAGCCATGGTAGGTACATGCCTCTCTGCCTGCTGCATGAATGGTGTGTCTGCCCCGCTGCACCAGCTCCACACTGGGGGGCACAGCCGGACCTCAGAGCCAGGCTCCCACCCTTTCCTTCTGCAGCTCTAGACTTCCTCTTCTCTCTGTCCTCATGCCAACTGGCTCTCTCCTCCCTTCCCAGTGAGCCTCGGGACTCAGTGCCACTACCCGGGCCTCCATGGCTGAGCCTAGGGGCTCTTGGGACAGGCTCCGCACCCCAGCTGCCAGGCATAGATGCTCTCTGGGCTGTCAGAGAGGGCAGGGAACTTGTGGTTTATAGATGGGACAGGACTCAGAAGCAGCCAAGATGAACTTCATCCCAGGCATGTTGCACTGGTTGCCCAGTCCGAGCCATGCTGCTGGGGCAGGGACATATCTCCAGACCTGGGTGCTCTGGTAGAGCAGGGGGACATGGTCAGGGTCCTGCCCCTTCAATCAGCCTGGCCATCAAGCAGTGACTGGGGGCAGAGGCTCTGGTTGAGGATTTCTGAAAGCCTGGGAGGACAGTCCTGTTCACACTGTCAGCTCATGCCACAGCTCACAGGTGAGGCAGGGACACACAGCCCCCCTTCCCTACCTCATCAGTGTCACACATGAGCATATGTGACAGCATGTGTGACTGAAGGTGGTGTCTTTGGCCCCAGTTGAAGCACCATAGCCAGGCCTCGAGCTTACCCACCTTGGCCTGTTACTCTTCAGGCTGACTCACACTTTTCAGCAAGGGGACAACAGTGTCTGCTGGCCTGTGAACCCAGCCGCCACTCTTCTCTGGCCACTGACTCTCACTCTTCTGCTTTTCCCAGCAGGAAGGGCCCAGCCTCACCTACGCGACCTGCAGTCCCCCGACCAGCTGAGGCTCCCCTCTTAGACTTATAAGTCTGTGGCCACCGGCATCCGGCTGCCTGCCCTCCCTTCCTCCCCCAGGGTCTTGTCAGAGGGGCCCTAGGCTTTCTTACTGCCCAGAGGGGCCTCCAGCCCTTCCTCCAGCCATCTCTGTTAGCTTCACACTCCTGGTTCAAGCAGTGTTCTTTCTCCATTGGGCCTGGTGGATGTTGTGTGGGGCTCCCTAAAGGTAGAGGTGGCTCTGGGCCAATGGGTTGGAAAACAGGGTGACCAGAAAAGAGGGAAAGCCCAAGGGGGCTGAGCATGAGTGTGGAACCAGGGGTGCACTGCCTGAGTGATGTGTGAGAGGCTAGTGTGTGTGGTGGGGACCCCTTCCCAGATATCTATGAAGCTCTGGCCCACATGACTCCTGTGCCTCCCTCCATCTTCCTCTTCCTCCCTTTTCCAGTCTGGCCCCTCTTTCCCAGGAACTTTGCCCACACCCACCCCTGCATCTTTCCCCCATCCCCTCCCTCCACTGCCTGGCAGCAATGCTGGGTAGCTGTGCTTGCCTTACCAGCTCTCTCCTTGCTTTCTCTCCTGTTTTCTCTCTTTGCTTTCTCTCCAACTGCCAGCCGATCGGGTCAGGCAAGTCCATCCCGTCCTGAGAGCCCCAGGCCCCCCTTCGAACTCTAACCAGATCCCTCCTCTTCCTCGGAGACCTCCCTTTCCAAGCCTGCCTGGACGGCTGTTCTGTGACTTACCCAGCCCCAAAGCCACCTCCTTCATCTGTAACTTAGTCTGTTGTAGTGGTGAGCTGACACATCCAGGTGTGATGCTGGTGAAAACTTGTGCCCCTCTGTGGTATCGCTCCTGCTGGTCTATAAATATCTATAAATATTCATATATATATATACATATATATGGCTGACAGCCTCGCCTCTAGTGCTGGCAATCAATCACCGTGCTGTCCTTGTGGAGTCTCATGGCCCAACTATCAGGGAACGCTGTCCCCTGACATCCTGGCTTCAAAGTGTGCCACCTCCAGTGAACCTTCCTGTCATGTCTGGCCCCTGGACTGCCAGCCCTCCCGCCCCTTCCCTGGAAGCATGGGGGTGCTGTCCAGGCAGCCGTGTGGTCTGATGCTACCAGTCTTGCTGTCTCTCAGCTGAGAATAAAACCCACTTCTGGATGACGGGAACATCGTGTCCTCTGCTGGTTTGTGTCTTTTCTGGAGCTCAGTGGGAGGTGAAGGTTTAAACATTAGGGTAAAGGGATGGGGAAGGGCCCAGCCATTGCTACAGTGCTGTCCAGAGTGGTAAAGAGGCCACATCCTTCCCAGGGCCTCCTTGGAAAGCACCTGGAGCTTAGCTCATCTCCATCCTGTGAACCTCACTCTGGCTACTAGGGAGCAGGACCATGAGCTCAGGGAGAATTGAGGACACAGGGCTGAGACTGGTTCCCCAGAGGGAAGAATAGGCCACCAGGCCTACACAGGCCAGGGGAATGGGGGAATGGAATGGAAGGTGCCTATACTAGAAGTCAGCACCCCAGGGCACCCTGCTGTCCCTCCCACTGTTAGATCAGGCTTCTATTTCCCATACCCACTGTGGCAGTGCTCCTGGAATCTTCTAGGTTTCACCAAGCAGCGCCCCGGTGACTGGCCTAGAAGGTCCCCAAAAGTCCCCACTCTGGGGCTCTGAACAACCAGAAGCCTGCCCTCTGCTGCCTGTTCAGTGGCACAGACCAGGACCCAGTGACAGAAAAAGGAACACAAAGCAGTATGGCTAAATCCATTTATTCCGAAATAAGAAGTGAGATAAACAGGAGCCGCATCACCAGGGTGCCACAACCATCTCCCCGCAGCCTTCCTCTCTACCATGATATCAATAAATAAGTTTCCCAGCCCCAAATAATTATTAGAAACTCCTCCCCATTTTTTTAAAGGTCATCATAGTTCCAGACCCCTTCCCCATCTGCCAGCTCCAACCTCTGGTATGACACAGGGAGCGGCCCCCAGATATACAAAATATTACACAGATACAATATATACAGGCCTGTGTCCTGGCCAGGCTGAGTTAGGCCCAGCCCAGCAAAGCTGGACAGGGCGCTGCCCCACTGTCCTGTCCCAAATCCCTCTTTGAGAAGATAGATGCCCCTGAGGGAAGGACTACTTTGGGATAGGGGGCACCAAGGAGCCCTTTCTTGTCCCCAGAGGCAGCTTCCTTAAAAAAAAAATAATAAATTTATAAGCCTCTGGCTTGGATTTCTCTACAGCAAAATAATTTTAAAAAGTTTTTTTCAATCCATCTAAGAACGGAAATAACCCAATTTTTTTTTTAGTCCAGCTAAGGTCACCTGGAAATAATCCAAAAATAATTTTTTTTTAAAAAGTCATCTTAGCTTTAGATCTCCTGTCCATTTGCCAGCGCTAAGCTCCGGTATGATACAGGGGCAGCCCTACCCCCGATATACAAAATATTACATAGATACAATATATACAGGCCTGTGTCCTGGCCAGGCTATGTCAGCCCCAGTGGAGCAAAGCTGGACAGGGCTATGCCCTGCTGTCCTGCTCCAAGTCCCTCTGAGAAAGGATAGATGCCCCTGAGGGAAAGACTGCTGAGGGAGGAAAAAGGAGATAAGGAGGCTATCTGGGAGCCCTTGCTTTTTCCCAGAAATTGCCTTTTTAGAAAAAATAAATTATGAGGCTATCTCATTTTTCTATAACAGAATATTTTTACCCCCCAATTTTTTAAAAGGGAAATAAGTATTTTTTTCTATTTTTGTTATATTAATTTTTCTATCCCACCCTTAATTTTTTTTTTTATCCAGCTATGATGGGAAATAATCTAAACATTTTTTTTAATGTAGCTAAGTAATGTAATTTTTTCCTTATCCTGCTTAAGGGAAATAATCTAATTTTTAAATCCAGTTTAGCAGGAATAGGAAGAAAAAAAATTTTTTTTTTTGTTAGCTAAGAAGAAAAATAGTAAGTTTATTTTTAAATCCAACCTAGAAAGGACATAATTATTTTCTTTTTTTTTTTTTTTTTTTTTTGAGACAGTCTCAGTATGTCGCCCTTGATACAGTACTGTAGCGTCACAGTTCACAGCAACCTCAAACTTTTGAGTTTAAGCGATTTTTTGCCTCAGCATCTCAAGTGGCTGGGACTATAGGCACCTGCCACAATGCCTGGCTATTTTTTTGTTGTAGTTGCCATTGTTGTTTGGCAGGCCCGGGCCGGGTTCGAACCCACCAGCCCTGGTGTATGTGGCCGGTGATCTAGCTGCTGAGCTATGGGCGCCAAGCCACCATTTTTGGTTTCTTCCTATTTTTGCTCCCCCACCCCTAAATTTTTTACGCAGTTAAGAAGGAAAAAAATTGGATTATTTCCAGTCATAGCTAGATTTTTAAAAACTTTAATTATGTTTCTTCTTAAGAGGATAAAAAAATGATTGGCTCATAATCCTATATCATTCCCTTCTTAACTGGTTAAAAACGTTTTAGATTATTTGTCTTCATAGGTAGATAAAATAAATTTGGATTATTTTCCCTCATTGGTAGATAAAAAAATTTTAGATTCAGCCAAAAGGGAAATAATCTACATTTTTTTTATTGTCCATCAGAGAAAGGAAATAATCTAAAAACACTTTTTTCTCCAGCTAATAAGAGAAAAAATCCAATTTATTTCATCTAGCTAAGAGAAATAATTTAATTTTTTTAATTCAACTATGAAAGTGTATAATCCAATTTTTTCATCCTGCTAAGAAGGAAAATAATTTTTTTAATCCATCTAAAAATGGAAATAACCCAAAATTTGGTTTTGGTTTTCTTTTTTTTGTTGAGACAGAGCCTCAAGCTGTTGCCCTGGGTAGAGTGCTGTGCCATCACAGCTCACAGCAACCTCCAACTCCTGGGCTCAAGCAATTCTCCTGCCTTCGCCTCCCAAGTAGCTGGGACTACAGGCGCCTGCCCAGCTATTTTTTGGTTGCAGCCGTCATTGTTGTTTGGTGGGCCTGGGCTAGATTCGAACCTGCCAGCTCAGGTGTATGTGGCTGGCACCTTAGCCGCTTGAGCCACAGGTGCCGAGCCTGGTTTTGTTTTTCAAATTTTTTCTTCCTCCCCACCCAAATTTCCTTATTTTATAATCCAGCTAAAAAAGGAAATAATACTTTTTCTTTCTTAAAAAGTTTTTTTCTGGGCGGCACCTGTGGCTTCGTGTGTAGGGTGCTGGCCCCATATTCTGAGGGTGGCGTGTTTAAACCTGGCCCTGGCCAAACTGCAAGAAAAAAAAAAAAATAGCCGGGCATTGTGGCGAGCACCTGTAGTCCCAGCTACTCGGGAGGCTGAGGCAAGAGAATCGCCCAAGCCCAGGATTTAGAGGTTGCTGTGAGCTGTGTGACGCCACAGCACTCTACCAAGGGCAATAAAGAGAGACTCTTTACAAAAAAAAATTCTTTTCTTCTCCACCCCTAAATTATTATTATTATTATTTTTAAACAACCCTGAATTATTTTTAATCCAGCTGGGGGAGATAAGATTTTTTGTTTTTTGTTCTATTTCTTTTCCTCCTGCCTCCAAAAATTTTTAATCTAGCTATGATGATAAATAATCTAAAAAAATTTTTTAAATCTACCTCAACAGGGATGTAATCCAAATTTATTTTTTATCCTGCTAAGAGAAATAATCAAACTTTTTTTTACTCTGGTTAAAAAGGAATATAATCCAAAAAATTTTTTCCTATCTAGCTAAGAAGGAAAATAATCTAAATTTTTTTAAATGTAAGGAAATAATCCAATTAAAAAAATGCAACTAAGAAAAGAAATAATGTAAATTCAGTGGCTCATGCCTGAAATCCTAGTACTCTCAGAGGCTAAGGCAAGAGGATCCCTTGAACTCAGGAGTTTGAGCCCACCTTTAGCAAAAGCAAGACCCTGTCTCTACTAAAAATAGAAAAAATTAGCTGGGTGTTGTGGCAGGCACCTGTAGTCCCAGCTCAGGAGGATGAGGCAGGAGGACCACTTGACCCAGGAGTTTGAGGTTGCTGTGGGCTAGGCTGACACCAAAGCACTCTAACTCTGCCTCAAAAAAAAAAAAAAAAAAAAAAAAAAAACAAAAAAAACCAAAGCCAGCTAAGAAGGAAAATAATTTTTTTAATTTTTTTACATTATTTTCTCTCCCTTTAAAATATTTTTTGTATCCATTTAAGAAGGGAAATAATCAAAATTTATTTTATTTTATTTTTCTCCCACTCATTTTTAAAATCCAGTTATGATGGGAAATAAATTTACTTTTTATCTTGCTATGATCATAAATAATCTAAAAAAGTTTTTAATCTATCTAAGCAGGGATGTAATACAAATTTTTTTTTAATCCTGCTAAGAAAAATAATCTAAATCATTTTTTACTCTAGTTAAACAGGAATATAATCCAAAAAGTGTTTTTCATCCAGCTAAAAGAAAAAAAAAAATTCTAAAAAAAAATTTTTTTTAATCTAAGGAAAAATCTAATTTTTTAATCCAACTAAGGAAAATAATCTCTATTTTTATAGAAAACCTAATTAAGCATTGTGGCAAGTGCCAGTAATCCCAGATATTGAGGAGGCTGAGGCAGGTAATAAGATCACCTGAGCCCAAGAGATTGAGGTTGCTGTGAGCTGTGATGATGCCATAGCACTCTCCCCGGCAGGCAACAGAGTGAGATTCTTGTCTCAAAAATAAATAAATAAATAAAATAATTATTATTATTATTTATAAATCCAACTAAGGAAAATAATTTTTCTTTCTACTCTTTTTTTTTCCTCCCCACATCCCTTAATTTCTCTTACCCTCTTAAGAAGAAAAATAATCTACAAAATTTTTTTTGTAGATTTTTCTTAATTTTTTTTTTTTTTCCATACAGCCTCACTTTGTTGCCCTCAGTAGAGTACTGTGGTGTCATAGCTCATATCAACCTCAAACTATTTATTTATTTATTTATTTATTTATTTTTGCAGTTTTTGGCCAGGGCTGGGTTTGAACCCGCCACCCCCGGCATATGGGGCTGGCGCCCTACTCCTTTGAGCCACAGGAGCTGCCCACAACCTCAAACTCTTGGGTACAAGTTATCCTCTTGCCTCAACCTCCCAAATAATTGCGACTACAGGCTCCCACCACAATGCCCAGCTAGTTTTTGAGATGGGGGTCTTGCTCTTGCTCAAGATGGTCTCAAACTTGTGAGCTCAGGCAATCCACCCACCCTTGCCTCCCAGAGTGCTAGGATTATAGGCATGAGCTACAGTGCCTGGCTCTAAATTTTTTTTAATATTGCAAGGTTGCCTGAAAATAATAAAAAAAACTGAGATTTAGTCCTGGTCTAGATGACAAAAGGTCTGCATCCGCTTATCTTCCCACATCAGACAGGGGTCTTATCTTGCTAATCTAAGAAGAAAGGGGTGACTAGGAGTGGCAGAGATGGTATGGGAGCAGCGCTACTCCTCCATGCCTTGCTGACACTTTAACATTTTTAGACAACCAGGATCTTCAAAGTGTTGTTTTCACCAGCACGGTAGAATAAGGGGAGGCAGGTGTTGCTGCCCAAGCCTGGGCGTTCCTGCGGGTTCTGGATTTCACGCAACAGTTGCATGATCTGTTGAGCAGTGGGGTCCTCAGGCGGAGACCCCTCCCTGGCCTCTCCTCGTGCAGGCTCCATGTTGTCACTGAGGTTCACCTCATAAAAATCTTTTGGAAAGAGAAGCAGGGCTCTGAGCCACCTGCAGCCTTCTCCTGCTCTTGCCCCACCCTGCCCAAGGGCTCTACTCACCACCCTGCTTGTTGGTAGCTCCAAGCTCCTGGGAGGCTGCGGGCTTTGGGGTGGGCTCCTCAGCAGGGCTCTGGGTAGCTGCCAGGAATTTGCCATGCCACTCGTTGCGCTGGCTCACAAGTTGTACCACTAGCTCCTGCAGCTCCAGTAACTTCACCTGGAGTGAGAGGTGTTTAGCACATGCACACACCCGCCCACCCTTGCCCATAAAGATACCCAGGCTTTACCTTCATTTCCTCTTTTTCCTGTGCCATCCGGCTCACATACTCCTCATTCTCCTGCTGCCGCTTCTTCAGCGCTAGCCTCTGACATTGGTACAATGTGACATACTCACCTGCAAAAGGACAGGCTTCAGACACTGGGGCTCCTCTGACCCCTCTGACTCCTCATGGGCTCCTCTGGCCCAGTAGGGCCATCACTGGCAGCTCCCCCTGCATGGGCCACTGTCGCCATGCTCACCGATGGTGTCTGTCTCTCCAGACAGCTGGATGCAGCGATGTTCCAGTCCCTCCACCTGTTCCTTCAGGTCCGCCTTCTCCTGCATGACCTTCATAAAGCGGTTCTGGTGCCAAAATAATGGGGTCAGGTCTGGGCAGCAACCTGCCTTCCCCTTTCCTTCTTGGCCCATGTCAGGAGAGACTCCCTCACCTCAAGTTTCTCCATGTCCACCTGTAGAGCCCGATGGATTTCCCCAGACACAAAGTCACCCCCAATTTCATAGGCTGAGGCTGTGTCCTCCAGCTTCTTCTGGGCTGGGACCAGCTGGTGAACAGGAAGGGGTTGGTGTCAAGAGAAATCAGAGGGCAGAGACCAAGAGCATGAGGGTCTCTGGGAGGACCACAGTGGAGACAAGAATGGTGGGATAGAGAAGGGCTGGGAAGAGTCGTGTTTACCATGGCTTCTTTGCTATCTAGGTCCTCCGAGATGCTCAGCAGGGGCCTAGAGGCCTCATCTGTTGCTTCCACCTCCTCCTCCACTCCCTTCTCCTCTGCTCCCTCATTCTCAGGTGTCTCTGTCTTCATTGCTGCCTCCTTCTCTGCTCCCTCTTTCACCAGACCCTCCTTCTGTCCCCCCTTGTCCAGTATATCTCCTATTGGGGACAGCAAGAGGGGTCCTCAGACAACCCAACAAGAGAAGTAGAGTGGGCCCATGCCCCTCATGTATGATCTGGGCCAGTCCCACGACCCTCTATAACCACCAGCTGTCTGTCCTAGAGGTCCCCTGTCCTTGCCTTGCCCCCAGCTCCCTCCTCACCATGGAACAATCTCACTTACCCTTCCCAGGCTCGGCCATTAGGCTCAGCTGGGCCTGCAGCTGCTGGTTCTGCTGTCTGGCGGCTTCCAGGCGCTCCTAAGTGGCCAGAGAAGAGCATGAGAAGCACAGAGGCTGTCATGTCCTCCCACTGGGGGGCCCAGCCCTTAGCAAATCCCTCACCTGGGTCTCCTGTAATTCGTGGAAGGCCACCTCGGCTGCCACTGCACCCTGAGCTTTCTCTTGTTGCAGCTGCTCCATGGCCTGGGTCTGCTGTAGGAGATCCCTGTGCAGTGACTCCTTCTCTGACATCAGCTGCTGATAGGTGTTCGCATGCTGCTGATAGGCGGCCACGTACTGATGCAGGTAGATCAGATACTGATCTCTCTCCTGCTGCAGACTCTTCGCCTCTTCATTCTTAAGTTCCACCTGCAGGAAGACCCTGGACGTTAAGGGAGGTGGTGGCCTACTTCCAGACTCTCAGCCCAGTAGTGGGGGCATTATGGGGTTTGCTCCAGGCCTGATTGGCCATCTCCCTTGCACAGAGCCCTGTTCCTCCCTCACTGAGCCTCAGACCCCACAACCTTTTTTTCATATTTAAATTTTAGGCCTCAGAAGGAAGGAGATGCAAAGGAAGCCAACCAGCAAGCATCTGTTGAATGCACACGAAATGCCTGACACTTTGCATGCATTATCTCATTTAATCCTCAACATCTCTCTGAGGAAAGTGCTGTTTGTTTGTTTGCTTGCTTGTTTGAGCTGTGAGGGCAATGGCCCGATCATAGCTCACTTCAACTTCAAACTCCTGGACTCAAGTGACCTTCCTGCCTCAGCTTCCTGAGTAGCTGGGACTACAGGCATGGACCACCACACCTGGCTAATTTTTCAAATTTTTATAGAGATTAGGTCTTGCTACGTTGCCCATGCTGTTCTTAAATTCCTGGCTTCAAGCAATCCTCCTGCCTCAGTCTCCCAAAGTGCTGAGATGACAAAGGTAAGCCACTGTGGCCAGCTAGATGTTAAGTATTTGAAAACAACCAGTGGAGACAAGACCAGAATCCAGTCTAAATCCAAGGAGCTACTCGTCATACCACTGTCTCTTTTCCTAGGATTAGGGGTGCTCAGTACCTCTAGCTGGATGATCATGTCCAGACCGGGCTACCCAGGGAGTGATAAGTCACTGACCTGTTCTGCAGGTCTCTGAGGTCACCTCTCAGTCTAGAGCTGCCTCTGCTGTGGCCCAGCACTACCCCTCCCTTCTCAGATGGAGTAGTGGTTACCGTCTCTTTCATCTCTCCCAGCTCTTCCTGTAGTTGACCCAGCTTCTTAGCCAGCTCCTTCTTCACATGCTGCTCGGACTGTAGTGCATTGGAAATTTCCATATTGTCATTGCTCTGGACAGAGAAAAGTAATCAGCAGCTGGAGACTCCAGAACTTGATGCTCACCTCCCAAGGTGCAGGGATGGGTGGAGGCAGGTTGGAAACTCCCCACACACACACTGGAGTGGGACTCTAGTACCATTTCACATGAGCTCTATCCCACCCAGTGGGATACAGGTGGGAAATCAAAGTCCCAGAGGGCCAGTGAGGAGGGCAGGCTAGTCAGGCGAGGCCACACACCAGCTTGATGAAGCCATCCTGCAGCTCCGCCAGCTGGTTCTTGAGCTCAAGGTTCTGGGAAACGGCAATGCTGATGGTGGCACGGTCGTTTTGCATGGTCTCCAGAATCTTCTTGCGCTCTTCCGCCTGGTCACCCCAGATTTCCGCTTCCTGCTCCAGTTCCCTTAGCCGCTGCCCCTGCTCCAGGTTCAGGCGAATCAAACCCTCATTGTCTTGCACCTGGTCACGCAGCTGTCCTGCCAGGCTTTCCAGCTGCTTTTGCAAATGCTCAGCTTCAGCTTGCAGTCGCTGTTCTACCTCTGAGGGCCCAGCAGGGGGCACTGGGGACGGAGCTTCAGCTTAGGAAGAAGAGTATGGTTAAGGGCCTCTGGATTCTTTTTTTTTTTTTCCCTGAGACAGAGTCTCACTGTTCTCGGTAGAGTGCCGTGGCATCACAGGTCACAGCAACCTTAAACTCTTGGGCTTAAGCAATTAAGCGATTCTTTTGTCTCAGCCTCCCAAGTAGCTGGAACTACAGGCGTGCGCCACAACGCCTGGCTATTTTTTGGTTACAGTTGTCATTACTGTTTAGCTGGCCTGATTGAGTTCAAACCTGCCAGCCTCGGTGTATGGGGCTGGTGCCGTAACCACTGTGCTACGGGTGATGAGCCACAAAATACCCTCTTTATGGTCTAAAGCTCCTCACCACAAATCTTGGCTTCCTGGATTAGCATTCCTCACATTCCTATGATGGTCACTCTTTCAAGCCACTTTCAAATAGAGTTTTTACATTATTGTGCTGAAGACAATTGTGGATGGGTAACAATGGGCATTCTCCCTCTGCAAATGTCAACACAGAATCTCAAGAGACCAAGACTTGCCACTTCCTAGCACAGACCTCTTTCCCTTTGCCCCAAAGCTCTGCTATTTTTCTACCTACTGAGGGCATTCCAAGCCACCCTAAAGTGTTCTGACACAATCCTCCTCCCGGGTCCCCTGAACCCCAGCTTACCTGTCTGGTTCCTCAGTTCAGCCAAGCTGGTCTCTAGCTCCCGCACCTGAGTCATACTCTGCTCCTTCTCCTCCTTCAATATGCGCATCTGCCCAGAGCATAGGGGAAAGAACCACAGAGAGACGGGCTGGTAGAAGGACAGACCACCATCTCCCTCTCTACTCGACCTCCATAAACCCAAAATACATGCCCACCTCTGCCTGTGCTCCCCCAGCAAGCCATGCAAGTCCCATTTTACAGATTCCCAAGAAGATCAAGATGGGGGCTGCAGGGTCAGGTCTCACCTTCTCTGACATTTGCTGCATCTTCTCCTGCCACATGGCATTATCTCCTTTCAGAGTCTCTAAATAATGGTCCCTGTCCATCTGTAGTCGTTTCATCAGCTCAGTAAGCTGCAAGAATGGATTCAGAAATTAATAGGCGCTGTCACTTGTTACTTATTCCAGGCCACCTGTAGTCACCCTCCTTCCACACCCTTCCCTCTGCAAAGCCTCACCTCAGCCACACGTTTCTCCAGCTTTGCCCGCTCCTCCAAGGCCTGTTGTAATTGCTGGTTGCTATTAAGGGCTTCAGACGGGCTAGTGAACTAGATGGTTAAAAATGAGGTCAGATCTGGGGAGCGCAAGCTATTCCACACAGTGCTCTCCTGAGGGCTGGAAGTGGCCTTAGCATACAACTCAGGGTCAATAAAGATCTCTGCCTTGTATTACTACCATTTAATAACAAAGTGTTGGCTTAGGCCCCAGGAGGAAATCATATGATGTAATCTATAAAATGATGGTTTTCAACCAGGATACCAAAAAAAAAAAACAAAAAACCTTAGTTTTAAAGTCCCTGAGATTCTTAGCTGGGCGTTGTGGCGGGCACCTGTAGTACCAGCTATTAGGGAAGCTGAAGCAAGAGTATCTCTTGAGCCCAAGAGTTTGTGGCTGCTGTGAGCTATGATGCCACAGCACTCTACCAAGGGTAACAAAGTGAGACTCTATCTCAAAAAAATAAAAATAAATAAAAGTAAATAAAGCCCCTGAAACTCTTGATTCCGTAGGTCTAGACTGGACCCCAACTTGTAGGTTTGAGGCAATTTCTGGAGGATTCTATAGCAGGGCCACAACAAAGATCCAAGTTTTTTAACTCCTGACTAGATGCCACCTCCTCACCCTGACATGATGCCTAGAATGTGACCCCAGCTGGATGGGGCCTGGACCACTCCCCGGGGCTGCAGCCTCTGACCTGCAGCAGCAGGAGCTCAGACAAGTCCAGTTTCTTTTGTAGTTCCTCAAACTGCTGCTGCAGGGCCACCTTCTCAGACTCCAGGAAGCGAAGCTTCTCTTGCTGTTCTGACTTCACTTGCTTCAGGTCCTCATTGTTTATGCTGTGGCAGAGGCACAGAAGAAAGTAATGAACAAAGAACAGAAAAAATCACTTCACTGATCAACCCACTCCCCTTGCCATACAAAGAACTGTTACACTGGAAGGGACCCCAGGAATTAAGAACCACAAAGGGCAGTCTACAGGGAGGACCTGCGGCTGTATCATGAACCAGTGGCACAGCTGGGACCAGAGCGTGGTTCTGCCCATGTCCAAACTTGTACGACCATCTACTATGCTCACCTGTATCCTTCTCACCTCCCACCACACCACCTACATTATGGGCCCCCAGACCACCCACCCACCTTCCCCCCGCCTACTTATTCTTGCACAACTCCAGCTTGAGGGTGTCTCTCTCTTTGGTTAATTCCTTGTTGATCTGTAAATACGGAAAGGTTAAACCAGGACTTGGCAGGCAGAAGATGTAGCTGGCACAGTAATAATAAGAGCTACAGTAACTACTCCACAGTAACACCTCCTAGCCCTGAGTGACACTTGACTTTTTTTTTTTTTTTTTTGAGACAGAGTCTCATTCTGTTGCCTAGACTGGAGTGCCCTGGTATCAGCCTAGCTCACAGCAACTCCTGAGCTTAAATGATCCTCCTCGCTCAGACTCCCAAGTAGCTGGGTGCACAGGTGCCCACAGGTGCACAGGTGCCCACCAAGACACAGGCTAATACACTTGACATATTTTCCAGGCATTTCTAAGCCAGTGATTCCACTTGATTTTAACAGACTAAATAAGAGTGAAAGACAAGGTAAAGAGATTAAGTTTATGGCTGGCTAACAGAGGCCCAGAGATATCAGATAGTATTTCTTTCTTTCTTTCTTTCTTTTTTTTTGAGAGCGTCTCAAGCTGTTGCCCTGGGTAGAGTGCCATGGTGTCACAGCTCACAGCAACCTCCAACTCTTGGGCTTAAGCGATTCTCTTGCCTCAACCTCCCAAGTAGCTGGGACTACAGGCACCCACCACAACACCTGGCTATTTTTGTTTTGTTTTGGTTTGGTCTGGTTTGTCTTTTGAGACAAAGCCTCAAGCTGTCGTCCTGGGTAGAGTGCCGTTGCATCACAGCTCACAGCAACCTCCAACTCCTGGGCTCAAGCAAGTCTCTTGCCTCCGCCTCCCAAGTAACTGGGACTACAGGCACCTGCCACAACACCCGGCTATTTTTTGTTTGTTTGTTTTGGTTGCAGCCATCATTCTTACTTGGCAGGCCTGGGCTGGATTTGAATGCACCAGCTCAGGTGTATGTGGCTGGCGCCTTAGCCATTTGAGCCACAGGCGCCGAGCCCTGGCTATTTTTTTTTTTTTTTTTGGTTGTAGTTGTCATTGTCATTTGGCAGGCCCAGGCTGGATTCGAACCTGCCAGCTCTGGTGTATGCGGCTGGTGCCTTAGCCACTTGAGCTACAGGTGCAGAGCCGGTATCAGATAATATTTCTGTTGTTATCACCAGTGTTATCACCAATGTTCAAACCTTGGTGCACCCCCAAACACCAAGCTAACAACCTCATTCATCCTCACAACCACCATGGGAGACAGTTACTATTATTATTATTTTTTTTTTTTTAAAGATTAGTCAAGTGCAGTAGTGAGAAGGGGGAAAGAGCAGAACAAGAAGTTCAATCTGTAACCGTAAACGATCAAGTGAGATAACTCACTACCTTCGGACTAGCCGACAGTTACTATTATCACCATTTGGGGTTCTCTGGGGCTCTTTTTAAAATGACTTTTATGGTGCATCTTACAATGGTATATGTGAAACTTCATAAATGTAGAATGTAAATGTCTTAACATAATAACTAAGAAAATGCCAGGAAGGCTATGTTAACCAGTGTGATGAAAATGTGTAAAACTGTCTATAAAACCCGTTTATGGTGCCCCATGATCACTTTAATGTACACAGCTATGATTTAATAAAAAAAAAAAAAAAAGAAAGAAAGAAAGAAAGAAACATACATGACTATGCTCTTATGAGCTTTGGTGACATTTTTTGAATACATGGCCTTGCTTTATGTGTATTACTGTTTATTGATAATTGCACAGTCCTTCAGCATTATGATTGAGGGCCATTTTAACACATTCACTGCCATGTGAGTTATGTTTAACTCACACTAGTTTTGAGCACAGGGCCTCTTAAAGGGTATAGAACTGGCAGATAGGTAGGAAGGTCCATAGCATGCCTACATACTTTGAAACCTATGCTTATTGTTTTCACAATGAGCACATCTCCCCCACCTTCCATCGCCCTGTTCTACCTGGCATTCCCCCAAAGCCACACATACTAGACTGTATTCTCTAATTGCTGTAACTTCTGATTATATGTTTCCCCTTATATGTTATCCTGGCACCACTTTGAACAAAATCAATATAGTAGTATGTGGCAATGTGACCCTGTTGCACATATTTAGGGATTATGTTTCAATGGTCACCATCCACCAAAGGTCCACTCCATAGACAATACTTGTGGAATGACAAAGGACTCAATTCTCAGAAACAAATTCAAAAAGTATGTCATGAGTCACATACAACTCACATGGTGTGTAACATCATAATTGAACAAGCGCCATGTGATTTCCATAAAATTCGCACCCAGAAGACAATAATAAAAACAACACATTCTCCATTAAATTAAAAAGGATGGTGTTTTATTTTTTTTAAGTTTTTATTCTGTTTAAGTTATAAAACACCATGGCCCAAAGAAAAAACATTTATTTTTTCTAGTTTGGCAGTCAATGTGTTAAAAAGAGAAGTCACCAATAAGAGGCACAAAAACGTGAAAAACATGCCACTAAAGAGAGTGTCAGTTCCAAAACAAGAAGACTCTTGTTGAACCTCAGCTGGACCATATGCATAAAGGAGTGCTTTTTTTTCTTTCACTCTACATGCCCATAAGTGATCATAAAATTCCTCATGAGAATTAATTTGGGTGTTACAAATAAATATTATTGAGTAGGTTAATTTATTAATTATATATATATATATATATATATATATATATATATATATATATATAGATCAGTTGTATCCAGCAGTAATATATATTTATTTCAGTGACTGACCAAAAAAAAAAAAAATATATATATATATATATATATATATATATATATATATATATACAGAAATAATTTGAAATAAATTGTAGTTTGTCAAAGTCCACTGAGACCTGTAGGTGAAACTGATTAGGAGGAGAATATTACAAATTCCACACTGGAAACTCTTCAAAAAATTCATGGTAATAAATACTAAAGCTTAAATAACATCAGGGTTTTCTTTGCAGCTCCATGACAAAATTCTGAAAATTTTTTATGAGTGAAGCAAATAATTTTAATCTATAGAAGTTTCTAAATTATCTCAGAAACATTCCCTTGTTTTTGACCCCTTTTGCTTGTCAGTATGTCTGTGCATGATTGCTCTACTTTAAAATAAAATTAATCATTTCATCAGTGGTAATATATGTGCTATTTCTATTGGATTATCTCAACTTGTTACCATAAGGAGTTTCATTCTACTGAATCTTATGTATTTTCTCACAATCTTTAAATCAATAATAGCAACAACAAACAGCAAATAAAATGCAGCAAAGCAAAATTCCCCTGGTTCTTTCTTTCTGTTTATTGTATATCACCAAAAGTATATTTATGTGATTATTATTTTTACTCAGGAATATTGTTGTTACTGGCTCAAAATATGTGATTTTCATCAAATGATTTGTAACTTTTATTAGTTCTATGCCATATGAACTACAACTTGGAAATGATGCTCTAGAAAGCAACTTTCCCAGGGTTAACTGGGAAGCAAACAACCAAATTCTAAGAGTTTGAACTGCACCAAATTGCTAAATACCTTACTTTTTAAATCAGTGCTTAAAATATCACAGCTAAATATCACAATCTGTAGGTCTCAGGAAAAGGTAATATACGGATTAAGAAATTTTATGAATTATGTAGCTCTTACTAAATAGAACATCATAGGGTAGAAACACCAGCAGTGACAACAAATCTCTTACTCATTCCTTCTCTGGGAAACAACACTGAGAATCAACTCATGAAACTCACATAATAAATAATGAACATATTTGTGTAATGCTTTGATTTGATAATGAAATTCAGTAACTGAATTAAGTGGAGTTTTTAAATATAAAAAACCATAAATGCCTCAAAAAGCTATCGAATTAGTAGATTAGAGACAATGGATTGGGGGCAGCAGAGTCTCATTTAATTGCCCTGGTTTAGTGCAATGTTGCCATCACAGTTCATGGCAACCTCATATTCCTGGACTCAAGTAATCCTCCTGCCTCAGCTCCCCAATAGTTGAGAGTCTAGGCATCCTCCACCCCACACAGATAATTTTTCTATTTTTTATAAAGACAGGGTCTTGCTCTTGCTTAAGCTGGTCTTGAACTCCAGAGCTCAAGCTATCCTCCTGCCTCAGCCTCCTACAGGGCCAGGATTATAGGTGTGAGCCACTGGGCCATCTGGACATGGTTATTCTCGTAAGTGAGCAATGAACTATCAAAGATGCCCATGGCTTAATCTGGGAAGCTATGATTATGACACTTTAGATGGTATGTGGTAAAAGGATACTTTGCAAGTGTAATAAAAGTTAAGGACCTTAAAATAGGAAATTAACCTGAATTATACAGATGGGCCCAATCTAATTACATGAGCCTTTAAAAGTATCTGAGGAAGAGGGAAATCAGTGAAATGCAATAAAAGATGGAGAAGTGAAAGAGATTTCATGAGTGAGCGGTATTGAGGTGAAACCGCTGTTTCCGTGATGAAAAGGGCCAAGCGTAAGAACGAGGAGGAGTCCTTTGAGAGTTCCAGTGTCTCATGAAAAGAAAATGAGGACCTGCAGCCTTTCAACTTTAAGGCACTGTTTTGTCAACTACCTGAATAAATTTGAAAACACATTGCTTCCCAGAACCTGAAAACAATGCAGCTCAGCCAACAACATGTTCTTGTTCTAGTACGACTCACCTCAGGAAACTAGTTGGGCTCCAATTGTACTCAAACTCTTGACCAACATCAAGTACTCAATTATAAATGGGCGCTGTTTTTAGCTTCTGTGTTTGTGGTAACTTGTTATGTAACCAATAGA
Source organism: Loris lydekkerianus (assembly GCA_963574355.1). Classification (NCBI taxonomy): domain Eukaryota; kingdom Metazoa; phylum Chordata; class Mammalia; order Primates; family Lorisidae; genus Loris; species Loris lydekkerianus. Next base: position 39,979 of record CAUYPK010084312.1, read on the forward strand.
AAACTAAGACAAAATGTCAAAACCTATAGGCCTTGGGACAAAGCAATAAATAGATGCAGAATTTTTATAGATGCAATCATTATAATGGGCCAGTATGGTGTTTTGTAAAAGGAAAAATAAATTAAGTTCCTTATAAATCAAATTACCATATAGGGTTGCAGAGTCAACCTGCCTTGAGACAAGGCAATGAAGGTGTATTGCTGGCCTTGTCAGCTAAAAAAAACTGTTTCTAGTAATCTTTACTAATAGCATACAGCAAGCAAAAAGCATTTTCTGAATTAATAACTATATATCAGATGCCTTGGATGTATTAATTTGCTCAAGGAAAAAAAGATCTGTGTCATAGTACCTGCAATAGGAGTCATCACTTAGTGAAACATATAATAATTCAATGTCATCCTCTAAGACTTGTTCCCTGCATGAGCCAAATAGGCACATTGAATAGTAATGTGGCTCTATTCTAGAGCTGAATAGTTGCTCTTTTAACTCCTTGCTGGTGGTAATAATCTCCACACTCTTGCAATGCAATATTCATTTTGGTTTACTATTTTCTTAGGGAGAAGCAGTGCTGATGGTTTCCAGTTGACCCTTAGACCATCATAGCCCTGACTACTCAGGTCAGGTAAGCAATGTAGAAAATTTTCCAGTTGATGGGCATAATTATTCAAATTACATATTTCAGACCTGAAGAAATAACCGTAAGAAGAGTCAGGTACTCATTGAGCCCAAAGGAAGATGTAACCTTAGTTAAAACTACATTGATTGCCTGACTTCTGTAAGACCCTACACTGACAGGTAGACTAAGTATGTTTTATGTCTCCTAGAATTAATTAATTCTAGAATTACATAGTTTGCAGTAGCTTCCAAAAGGTCTATTTTTCCCCAGTGCAATTATTCTGATAAAATGTCCTAATTCCCTTTGAGGAAAGTTGAGAGAAAGAGTAATATTAATAGCATACATTTTTGACATTGTCCTTCCTTAAGGGGTCCTGGCCTTCAGTCCATTCAAGGACATCTGAATCTAAACTAGGTAACGTCTGGGGTAAAGGGGGCAATAACTTTTTCTTTTTTTATGATTCAACTTAGATATCTGTTCACTTGACCTAGAACTTTTCTGCTTATACAAATCAAGTAAGAATTTAGTAAGCTTTCTTTCTTTTTACTTCTAGAAATATCATGATCAACTAGCCAATGCCGTAGGTTTGTGTGAGTAAAGACATTTGATTCGTGCTTTAACTCTACTGTCAATCACAATAACCATATAGGCCTCGGGTTGGGTATCACCACTTGGTCTATGGAACTCTACCACCCAATTGCATTTGTTACATTTAGATTTTCCAATTCAGTGGAGTTGTAGTACATACTGTAAGGTCTTCTCTAAAAGGCAAGCAAACATAGAGCTCTTCAAAGATGTTAGGGCTCCCCTTGTAAATTCATTTCTCACACTTGTAGTGAGAACCCTTTTGGTGTATAGGTAGGTATTACATGACAAATCCACTCTGACATTCTTATCACCCTAAGCTTCTGAATCCCTTTATCTACATTAAATCAAACCAGATCCAGAATTTCCAACACACATGCTGTGGGTTTCCTGTTTTAGCCCAACAAAATTACTAACTCCCTTAGGAGCTAAATGAAATGCCATTTCCCTCCTTAGTGAGCCCATATCATTTAATTTAGCTTGATTCTACTTTATGTTCCTTCCACCATTATTCCACCACTTTAATATCCAGTCCACATCTGTTCTCTGAGTTTTTTCTGTATATATTAGACAGCTCAAGTAGTTTTTTCTAGTATAATGTACCTATTCATGGACAATTTGTACCTCAACTTTAGAGGCTTGCTGGCCCTTGAGTCTAGCAATAGGTTTAAAGGCAAAGATGGGTGTTTGGGATGTTTCTTGAGAAAATAGCATTGTCTTACATGGCAGCTACCTTAAAGGAGGCTGTGACAGTTTGCTCAGGTAATGCAGGGTTAATTTACTCCTTCACTTGGGGATTCAGAGGCTGATAGCACTGGGGATGTAAAGCCTGTTACCACATGGAAGAAAAACTCCTCAAAATTTAGGAACTCCGTGTCCTAAGTGTCATCAGATTCTTCCCAAACATCCCCATTCTAACTTGCAAGATTCTATTACTCTCAATGTTCTCATTTTGACACTGAGAGTTCAATTTGCACTGCAATTTGACCATTCTTGGGTAAAATTCTACATTTTATTTTCATAAATCTCAGTATGTGACTATACAACATAAAGGTCTTCTTCAGGGAAGACTAAGAAATTTTCAGATCATTTACTTGGTACTTGAGTTGGGAATTCAGATTCCTGCAGTAATACTTTATTTCATTCCCCCCCCCCCCCATTTTGTCCAGGCCCATTAAAAATAGCCAGGCAATTTCATTATATTTATCAGTTTGCAAAAAAAAAAAAAAAGTTTTGAAAGTTTATATACATCATGATATAGAAACTTGCTTCTTATAGGTGGTTGATTAGACATATATGCCTCCTGTAAATGGTGATTTTCATACTTGTAAGATCACACCACAGACCCCGAGTGCTTTCTTTACTACTAGAACTAGTACCTTTCAATATAAAGAATTAGAGAACCAATTCCAGAAATTCTAAAAAGTCATTCTTAAAATTATGCTCCTTTAGAATCACTCTTGAACCACAATCTGTATTAGTTAGGGTTCCACTTTTTCTCTCTTAATTGATATAAATAGGTCTCTCTTTCTCTCTCTCTTCTCTCCCTCTCTCAAAAAAGACTTGTTACAGGGAATTGACCCATGTAATTATGGTGGCTTAGAATTCCTTCAATCTGCAGTTGGAACGCTGAAAACTAGGAGAGATGATGCTATGATTCCAGGTGGAAAGACTCATTAAAAAGAATCAGTGTATCACTCTGGCTCAAAGATAAGAAAAGACTAATATTCCCATTCAAATAGTCAGGCAGAAGGAGTGCTTTTGGGGGCCTAACTAGGACTTCAATTGATTGGATGAGGGCAATCATAATAGGGAAGGCAATGGGCTTTATTGGCTTTATGCAGCTTCTTGATTTAAATATTAACATTAACATTTATAGACACAAACACAAAATAATTTTTGACAAAATATCTGGTTACCTCAAGTCCAAGTCAAGTTGATACATAAAATTAACCACCACAGGGGTTTCTTTTATAATTAGGGTATGATTAACTTTAATAAAATAAATCTACTTATATTTGTATTATATTGATATAGTTGGTTTGTTATAGGTGAATTATTCCTTCTTAGGTTGTTTCCATCTTCCTTTTGATTTTTTTCAAATATAACATATCTCTTGTATCAATTAAGACATTTTAAATTATATTTCTGTTAATAATTCAAAAGTTAAACATCCCTTAATTTGTTTTCTTGAAAAATGTATCTGTGTAATTAGAGTCAGTTAAAATTAATTAACATGTCTTTATTTTTCACTACTAAATACACAGAACTTAAACATGACCGCTACTTGTTAATATTTAACATATAAAAATATGAGGCTAAAGAGTTTCACTGACTCACATACAAATTATAGATGTTAGTATTAGAGTTTTAGGTCAAGTTTATTTCAATTCTAAAGCACAAGTTTTCTTTTAAAGTGTGAGTGTGTCTTTGCTCACTTCAATTCTCATGTATTAGATTTCAATTATACTTTAAAAATTAATGTTGAAATAGTTTAAAAATGTATAATAAAAATATTGTGTAAAACTGATGCTACATGATATTATAAATTGTTAATTATTAGTGTTGCATTTTTGTGATGATTATTGTAAATTTTGTATGTAAATTTTGTATGCTTAATTTAATGGGGAAAAACTTATTGTATAAGTTTCTAACCTCCTCCCATGGAGATTCTAACTGAAATTTAAAGTAGACATACAGCTATGACAGAAGAGAGTTTTCCTGTATTGCACAGGAATTGGTGGATTACTCATTGAATAGTAACATCAAAGCAAAGGTTCAGAAGTGATTTTCATTGTTTTTGTTTTTTTATTAGACAAGCCACACCTCATAAGGGACCACACTGATTTGTAATTCATTAGCTTGACACAAATTATGAAATATAATTTAATTGCAATATCAGCCAAAATTGCCCCATGCTATTATGGGTGGCTCACATGTGCTGTACTGTACACAGTTAACAAGAATAAAGCAATACTGCCTTCAGGTAGTTTCAAAAAAGTAAGCCCAGGAGCACAATTTGGATGTGGATTCACTGGAGAAAGCTTACTAAAACCATTTTGCACAAGTAGGATTTTGGCATTAGGCCTGTGATGTCCATGTTACTATAGTAATAATTATTATCCCTCATTATAACTAATGCATTTCTGACCTATTGCATTTAATCTATTCATCTCCTCAAAGGCATGTAATCAAAATTTATCAGTTAATTTTGTAAGGCTCTTTGAATTTTAAATTACAAGATTTAATTATCATTATATTTTTATGGTGTGCCATTGAACAACTGGACATCCTGTTGAATCTGTGTGCATCTGCCCCAGATTGGCCTTGTTGGCCTTGCTTCCTTAGACTTATTGCCACAGAGTTGAGGGATTACTCTATGCCTATGCTTAGAAAGCCTGTTTAGCAGCAGCCCAGCCTCCTCAGAAAGATTAACACAGAACTGCCTGATATGACCACACTGATGCATCTCTGTGACCAGATTGATATCCTGTCCAGTGGCAGTATCACCTTCTTAGAAAAATTGTTGAATAGCTTCCTGGTTGGCTGTTCCTGCATACACCCAAACTGAGCCAGGGAGCTCAATAGTGGTTTCCACCTAACAGAGAGCCTGCCAAAGAGATTGCTGGTCCTCTGTATCCACACACATCTAGCCCAGAAATGACTCTGGCACCTCTGCTCCTAGTAAAGCTATGTCACTGCCATCACTAACTTCCATAATCTAGGTCAGTAAGGCAGTCACACATATTACTATTGTGATGGTAATACTATCAAATGAAGAATGATTAATAAAGAATCTTCTTAGAGACCACACTACTGATTTTTCCCAGAAGCAAAGAAAATAGCATCTTAGGACCCATCTACAGGAATCATGTCTTCCTTTGAAATCTACTCTGTAAAATTGAAAAAAACAACAACAACAACAAAAAATATATTAGATGTATAAATGTCAATGTAGGTATAAATGAAACATGAAAAAGCAAGGAAACATGGAACCCCCACAGGAATACAATGAGTTTTTAGCGACAGAGTAAAAAGAAAAAAATATTTATAAAAATGGCTAAAAAGAAAATTTAAAAAATGTCTTAAGGAAACTCAACATAATACAAGAAAAGGCACAGAAGCAATTCACTAAAATTGGAAAATAAATTCATAATCTGAATGAGAAATTAAACAAAAAGATAGCTATTATTAAAAAACAACACAAAAATCTTGGAGCTGAAGAATTTATTTACTTAAATAAAAATGCAAACTTTAATAACAAAGTAGATCAAGCAAAAGAAAGAATGTCTGAAATTAAAGACAGATTTTTTAAATACCCTAGTCAGAGAGGAATTAAAAAAAAAAAAAGTAATAAAGAAAGCCTACAGGATTATGGGACACCATTAATTGAAAAAATTTTACACCATAAAATCTAGAAGAAGAAGAGATGGAGAAAGATACAGGAAAACTATTTAATAAAATAATAGCAAAAAAAAAATTCTAAGCATTTGGGGAAATATGAATATATAGATTCAGGAATATAAAAAATCTCTAATTATTTTCAACCTAAAATAATTCTATCTGAGGAAAAATATAATCAAATTGTCAAAAGTGAACAACAAACAGGATATTTGAAAAATTTACAGAGAAAAGTGTCAAATCTTATATAAAGAAATGAAGATTTCTCAACAGAAAACTTAGAAAATGGAATTATATATTTGAAGTGCTTAAAATAACTGCCGGGAAAAACAGAGAGGGAAGGAGGGAGGGTGGTGGGGCCTTTGTTTGTGCCACACCTTCTAGGGGCAAGACATGATTGCAAGAGGGACTTTACCTAACAAATGCAATCAGTTTAACCTGTCTTAAAATACCCTCAATGAATCCCCCACAATAAAAAATAAATAAATAAATAATAAAAAATAAAAATGGAAGTAAATAAAAATAATAAATGCCAAGCAAGAATACTATAACTAGCAAAGGTATCCTTCAGAAGTCAAAGAGATATAAAGACTTTCCCAGGTAAGTGAAAGCCAAAGAAAATCATAACTCCTAGCTTGACATTATAAGAACAGCTTAAGAGAGTGCTACAATTGAAGGAGAAAGTATGATAATTGGTATCATGAAAACATGTACAAGTAGAAGATCACTGGTAGAGGCAAATTTATAAATCACACTCAAAATGTCCCAGTCATGTAATGGTTCTATATACATTTTTTTAGTCCTATTTTTTTCAAGCCTGTAGCATGAAAGTGTAAGTTATTCTTCAAAACCAAGAACATGATCAGGAATCTGAGGCAAGAGGATATCTTAAGTTCAGGAGTCTGCAACTAGCCTGAACAAGAGTGAGACCCTGTCTCTAAAAAATAGAAAAAATTAACCAGGCATTGTGGCAGGCACCTGTAGTCCCAGCTACTTGGGAGGCTGGGGCAGGAAGATTGCTTGAGACCAGAAGCTTGAGGGTACTGTCATCTAGGTTGATGCCATGGCACTCCAGACTGGGGCAGCAGACAGAGTCTGTGAAAAGGAAGAAGGAGGAGAAGGAGAAGGAGGAGGAGGAGGAGGAGGAAACAATTGCATTTATTTTGTAAGAAATGTAAGATAGACAAAAAATAAACTAAGGCATCCAAAAAATATATATGTATATAATTTCAGGGGAGGGAAAATGTCTAGAGTACTTTTATGTGTCCAAAATTAAGTTGCTATTACCTTAAAACTGTCTATTCTAACTGTAAAACTCTTTATGTTACCCCCATGCTAACCACAAAGAAATAAATTAGAGCACACACACAACTGAGAATGAGAAAGAGAAAGAAACAGAGAATAGTACCATAGAAAACTACCAAACCACAGAAGTAATAAGAGAAGAAGAAAGAAACAAACGATCTTCAAAACAATCAGAAAACAATTAACACAACCACAAGAGTAAATACTTACCTATCAGTAATAATCTTGAATGTAAATAGATTGAATTCTCTGATCCAAATATTTGCTCCCTGCAAGAGACTTGCCTCACTATTAAAGACCAACATAGACTAAAAGTGAAAAAATGGAAAAAAAGATATTTCATGAAAATGAAAAAAACTATTAAGAGTAGCTATATTTAGATAAAATAGATTTTAAGTCAAAAGCTGTGGAAAGAGATAAAGAAGGTAATTATATGATGAAAAAGTGATCTATTTATCAAGAAGACATAACAATTTTGGGGGGGGAAGAGCAAGATGGCGGCCAAATAACAGCTTCCTTGCAACTAGGCATGGTGAGACTGGGGAGAGAAGATTTCAGGCATCTGTGGCTGGTGGAAATCTGCCAAGAAACATGTCTTTGGGTACACAGGGAGTCAGCGAGAGACTTCTGGAACCCATGAGGAGAACAAAAGCAGTTGAGAACTGGCAAATGGTTGCTTGTGTTCATTCAATCCAATCCTGCCGTCAGCTATAAGTACAGCAGCAGTGAGATTGCAAACTAGAACGGCCTTCCCTGTGAGCTGTTTTGTTTTTTGGACTTGGGGACTCAATTGAACTACCCTGGGAGAGCTTGATTGAGAGTGAAAAGGACGTTAAGCATTGTCTAGGGCCCTGGACTGAGTCTGGATGGAGCTAATAGTGTTTGGCTGTGGGCCACATGGAGCCATTGTGAGAGAACTCTGGAAAGCTCTGCCCTCAGGGTTGCAGAGTGAGGATTGGGCAGACCTTAGGCAAGTAATCTAGTGATTGAGCAGCCTAAAGGCAGGGACTGAGATGCCTTACAGTGTTGGCCCTAAGGGGCATAGAGTAAGATCATTTTTGGCACACTGGATAAACGGGCAGCCACATCAGGAGTGATCCCAACAACAAGTGCTTTCCTGGGAAAGCTTTTGCTTAGCCAAAGTTGACAGTTTAAAGAAACTTTTAAGGAGGCCGAGGAGAGATTTACACTCTCCACCCCGCAGGGTTTGAGAAATCAGCAGATCACCTGTTGCTTGACAATATTCAGCAAGATATATATACGGCTTTCTTTTGCTTTTTTGTTTGTTTTTAATTTTGACATTTTCCTGCTACATTTTTCTTTTTCTTTTTTCTTTCTTCATTTTTCTAGTTTAAATATTATTTTTCCATAGGTACCTTTTTAAAAATTAAAACTTCAATTTTGCTAGTGTTTCTACCCCTATTATTTGGTTACCCGTCCCCCCCATTTTATCCTGTAAAGTTTTCTGTTTCCTTGTTTTGGTTTGATTTATAGCATTTTTGACTTTCCTCTATACCTGGTGGAGGTGGGGTACTGTGTTTGAACAGGCTGGCAAAAAGCTGCTGACCTCAACGTAACCACCCAACCCAGCATCCCCAGAGGTTGGGGGTTTTTAAGGTTGGGTCAAAGTATCTTACTGTACACCTATATTTCTCCTGTCTCCCTCTTTCTGTGCCTCTCTTCTTTGTGACATTATTCCCTTTTACTTGCCCTCTCTCCTTTCCCTTTTTTTTTTTTTTTTGAATCTTTTTCCCCTTCTTGCTATTTAATCCTCTCATTCTTTTGGTGCTATACCAAAAGGACTTATGAAAATCCTAGTCCACAGGCATGGAAACTTAAAGAGAAAGAGAAGTGGAGGGAAAATTAGGGCAAAGAAACAGATAAAAGAAAACACTCATGAGAAAAAATAAGCAGAAAAATCCTGGCAACATGAAAAACCAGTCTAGAACAACCCCCCCAAAGGACCATGAGGTAATTACTACAGAGGATTCCACCTATAAAGAAATGTTACAAATGACAGAAAGGGAATTTAGAATACAGATGATGAAAACAATGAAGGAAACTACTGATAAAGTGAAAATAACCAAAAGGAAATCCAAAAAAAAAAAAAAAAAAAAAAAAAAATCAAATAAGAGATTAACAACATGAAGAATATAGAAAGGATGTAGCAGAGCTCATGGAACTGAAGCAGTCAATTATAAAATTTAAAGATGCAATAGAAAGTATCAACAACAGATTAGAACATGCAGAAGAAAGAATCTCAGAGGTAGATGACAAAGCTTTTGAGATAACTCAGATAGTTAAAGAGTCAGAAAAGAAGACAGAGAAAGCAGAACATTCACTGACAGAATTATGGGACTTTATGAAGCATTCAAACCTATATGAGTTATAGGTATCTTAGAAGGGGAAGAAGAATGCTTCAGGGGAATGGAAGCCATATTATAGAATATTATAAATGAAAATTTCCCAAATATCACCAAAGATTCTGACACACTCCTTTCAGAGGAATATCAGACCCCAGGTAGCTTAGACTCTAACTGAGCTTCTCCAAGACACATTGTGATGAACCTGTCCAAAGTCAAGACAAAAGAAAGGATTCTTCAAGCTGCCAGGAGTAAGCACCAGTTGACCTACAGGGATGAACAATATGAAGAATATAGAAAGGATATAGCAGAGCTCAAGGAACTGAAGAAGTCAATTAGGGAACTTCAAGATGCAATGAAAAGTATCAGCAACAGGGTAGACGATGCAGAAGAAAGAATTTTAGAGGTAGAAGACAGAGTTCTTGATATAATTCAGATAATAAAAGAGGCAGAAAAGAAGAGAGAGAAAGCAGAACATTCACCGTCAGAATTATGGGACTTTATGAAGCGTTCCAACATACAAGTTATAGGAATCCCAGAAGAAGAAGAAGAATGTCCCAGAGGAATGGAAGCCACACTAGAGAATATTATAAAAGAAAACTTCCCAAATATCACCAAAGATTCTGACACACTGCTTCAGAGGGATATCGGACTCCAGGTCGCCTCAACTCTAACCCAGCTTCTCCAAGACACATTGTGATGAACCTGTCCAAAGTCAAGACAAAACAAAAGATTCTGCAACCTGCCAGGAGTAAGTGCCAGTTGACCTACAGGGGCAAATCCATCAGAGTGACTGCAGACTTCTCTAACGAAACTTTCCAAGCAAGAAGACAATGGTCATCTATCTTTAATCTACTTAAACAGAACAATTTTCTGCCCAGAATTCTGTACCCTGCTAAGCTAAGCTTTAAAATTGATGGAGAAATCAAATCATTTATGGATATACAAACATTGAGGAAATTTGCCACAACAAGACCAGCTCTACAGCAAATACTTCAACCTATTCTACACACTGACCATCACGATGGATCAGCAGCAAAGTAAAAACCCAGAAATTAAAGGACAGAACCTAACCTCCACACTGATGCAAAAGATAAAACTAAGCAATGGACTCTCACAAAATAAGATGAATAGAACACTACCACACTTATCAATTATCTCAATAAATGCTAATGGCTTGAATTCCCCACTGAAGAGACATAGATTGGCTGACTGGATTAAAAAACACAAGCCGTCCATTTGCTGTCTGCAAGTAACACATCTGGCTTCAAAAGACAAATTGAAACTCCGAGTCAAGGGTTGGAAGATAATTTTTCAGGCAAATGGAATTCAGAAGAAAAGAGGAGTTGCAATCTTATTTTCAGATACATGTGGATTTAAGGCAACTAAAGTCAGAAAAGACAAAGATGGTCACTTTATATTGGTCAAGGGAAAAATACAACAAGAAGACGTTTCAATTCTAAATATTTATGCACCCAATTTAAATGCTCTCAGATTCTTGAAACAGACCTTACTCAGTCTGAGCTATATGATATCCAATAATACCATAATAACATAATAACAAGGGACTTTAACACTCCTCTTACAGAGTGAGACAGATCCTCTAAACAGAAATTAAACAACGATATAAGAGATTTAAATGAGACCCTAGAACAATTGTGCTTGATAGATGCATATAGAACACTCCATCCCAAAGATAAAGAATATACATTCTTCTCATCACCCCATGAAACATTCTCCAAAATTGATCATATCCTGGGACACAAAACAAATATCAACAGAATCAAAAGAATTGAAATTTTACCTTGTATCTTCTCAGACCATAAGGCACTTAAGGTAGAACTCAACTCTAACAAAAAACACTCGACCCCACACAAAGGCATGGAAATTAAACAACCTTTTGAATGACAGTTGGTTGCAGGAAGAAATAAAAGAGGAAATCATTAACTTTCTTGAGGGTAACAACAATGAAGATACAAGCTACTAAAACCTGTGGAATACTGCAAAAGCAGTTCTGAGAGGAAAATTTATCACTTTTGATGCCTGCATTTGAAAACAGAAAGAGAACACATCAACAAACTCACAAGTCATCTTATGGAATTGGAAAAAAGAAGAACAATTTAAGCCTAAACCCAGCAGAAGAAAAGAAATATCCAAAATTAAATCAGAAATCAATGAAAGAATCATTCAGAAAACCAGGAAATGAAACCAAGAACTTACAACCACCTAATCTTTGATAAACTAAACAAGAATGTACACTGAGAAAAGACTCTCTATTCAATAAATGGTGCTGGGATAACTAGATATCCACATATAGAAGACTGAAACTGGACCTGTACCTTTCTCCACACAAAAATTGATTCAAGATGGATAAAGTATTTAAATTTAGGCATGAAACAATAAAAAATCCTCAAAGAAAGCATAGGGAAAACACTGGAATATATCAGCCTGGGGAAAAACTTCATGAAGAAGACTGCCATGGCAATTACAACAACAAAAATAAACCAATGGGACTTATATATTATATATGGAAAACTCTAAAGACTGCAACAAGAAAATAGAACTGATAAATGAATTTAGTAAAGTTGTATGAAACAAAATCAACATACAATAATTAGTAGAGTTGGTATATGCTAATATTAAATTATCTGTAAAAGTAATCAAAATACAGTTCCATATATAATAGTTACAAAAAATGAAATACCTGGAATAAATTCAAGCAAGAATGTGAAAGATCGGGCAGGGCCTGTGGTTCAGTGAGCAGGGCACCAGTCCCATATACCGATGGTGGTGGGTTCAAACCCAGGCCCCGGCCAAACTGCAACAACAAAAAAATAGCCGGGCGTTGTGGCAGGCGCCTATAGTCCCAGCTACAGGGGAGGCTGAGGCAAGAGAATCGCCTAAACCCAGGAGTTTGAGGTTGCTGTGAGCTGTGATGTCATAGCACTCTACCAAGGGTGATAAAGTGAGACTCTGTCTGTAAAAAAAAAAAAAAAAAGAATGTGAAAGATCTCTACAAGACAAGCATAAAACTTTGACTAAATAAATTATAGATGCCACAAATAAATGGAAGGGCATCTTGTATTCATGGATTGTAAGAATTTAATATTATTGAAATGGCTATACTGCCCAAAGTGATCTATAGACTTGTTGCAATTCCTTTCAAAATGCCAATAGCATTTTTTGCTTTACACACACACACACACGATAAATTCATTTGAAACCACAGATGATCCCAAATATGAAAAGCAATCTTTTTTTGTTTGTTTGTTTTGTTTTGTTTTGTTTTGTTTTGTTTTGTTTTTGCAGTTTTTGGCTGGGGCTGGGTTTGAACCCGCCACCTCCAGCATATGGGGCCGGCACCCTACCCCTTTGAGACACAGGCGCTGCCCATGAGAAACAATCTTAAGGATAAATACCAGAACTGGAAAAGTTATACTACATGGCTTCAAAATGTACTACAATGTTATAGTAACACAAACAGTATGTTACTGATGTAGAGAAAAACACACAGATCAGTGGAACAAAGTAGATAGCCGCAAATAAAATCACACACCTATATCCAATCAAATTTTGACAAAGTTGTCAAGAACACATTTTTGAGGAAAATTGTATCTTCTATAAATGGTGCTAGGAGAATTAGATATACATATTCAGAAGAATGAGACTAGAAATCTTACTGTCAAACTTACACAAAAATCAACTAGGAATGGAAAAAAGAAAAATATAAAACCTGAAACAGAAGCTAGTAAAAGAAAACAGAGTAAATGCTTCACAACATTGTTCTGAATAAGGATTTTTAAAATAAAGAACACAAAAACAAATATAGAAGGATGAAATTGCCTTCAACTAAAAAATCTTTTATAGAAAAGGTAACTATTAACAGAGTAAACAATAAACCTACTGAATGGAAGAAATTATTTGAAAACATCTCACAAGGGTTTAGTGTTCAGAATATATAAATAACAGAAAAAAATCCTCAAGTAACTTGATTAAAAATGGACAAAAGTTCTTGTCTTATTCCATTTTGTATTGCTATAAAAGAATACCTGAAGCACAGTAATTTAGAAGAAAAAAACTATTTTGGCTTATAATTGTGATATTAGAAAGTTCAAGATTAGGCATCCACATCTAGATATGGCTTCAGGTTGCTTCCTTCATGGCAGAAGGAAGAATGGGAGGCAGTGTACATAGAGACCACATGGCAAGGATCTTTTTAACAACCAGCTCTGATCAAAACCAATAGAGTCAGAGGTCACTCACCCCCAAGACCGGTTATTAATATATTTACAAAAGATCCTCCTCAATGTACCAGAAACTTCACATCATGCACCAACACTGAAGGTTGTATTTTACCATGAGGTTTGGAGGGGACAAGCTTTCAAATCATTGTAGATGTTAATAGACATTTCTCAAAGAAGACATAAAAATGGCCAAAAGATATATTTTAAAAATAGTCAATATTCCTAATTATCAGAGAATCCCAAATCAAAACCACAATGAGATGCCACCTCACTCCGGTTTAAATGGCTATTATCAAAAAGAAAAAGGAAAGAAAATGTCAAGTTTCTAAAATCTAACTATGAAATAATTCAGCAATCCCACTATAGAATCACCATAATTTGTTTCCTACCCCTTACCTTGAAACTACAAGAATATCGAGTTACATGGTTTTTCTGCAAACTGCATATATCTGAATCATGGTTTTTAAATCTGTTCAGCATATATATATATATATTTTTTTTTAACTGAGTCATTAAAACCATTTAAATTCAATTAAGTATTGATAGGTGAGTGACTCTTTTAGTCATCATGTTGATTGTTTCCTAATTGCTTTGTTTTCTCTTTTGTGTTTCTATTTTATAAGAGCTATGAGTTTTACTTTTGGGCATTTTTACCCTGGTAAATATCAATTGTTCTGTCCCACATAGTGCATAATTAAGCATTTCTTCTGTGGCAGGTCTAGTGATGATAATTTCTATAATGTTTGCTTGTCAAGGGAACACTTTATTTTTACTTAATCTATGAAACATAGTTTCAATTTTGCTAACCAAAATTCTTGGTTGGCATTTATTCTGTTTAAGGAGACTAAAGATAGTACCCCATTTTTTCTGTCATGTAATATTTCTATTGAGAAGTCAGCTGCAAGTCTAATGGGGTTTTCCTTTGTAAATTACTTGACACTCTCACCTCACAGCTTATAGTGGTTCCTCTTTCATATTGACTTGAGTCAATTAGCCAAACTGATCAGCAGTTCTACCAAAAGTTGAGAGCTTCCAGGCCCAAAAGTCCACCCATCATTGCAGCTAGGACACGCACCCCACTGTCTTTCTGGTCTGCACATATGGCTTCCTTGCCTTTTCATATGAATTCACAAATCTTTTTCCCATCCCTGAAAAATGTAATCAAATCCTGGGCAGCGCCTGTGGCTCAGTGTGTAGGACCCCGGCCCCATATACCAAGGGTGGCGGGTTCAAACCCAGCCCTGGCCAAACTGCAACAACAACAAAATAGCCAGGCGTTGTAGCGGGCACCTGTAGTCCCAGCTACTCGGGAACCTGAGGCAGGAGAATCGCGTAAGCCCAATTGCTGGAGGTTGCTGTGAGTCCTGTGACATCACGGCACTCTACCAAGGACAGTAAAGTGAGACTCTGTCTCTACAAAAAAAAAAAAAAAGAAAGGAAAAATCCTGGGCATACAGATTCAGCCTGGATGTCTGTCCTCTGGTCCCCTAAGTTGAATACCAGGGAGAACTGTGTGCTGGACCTGAGTTGCCTATAGCATGCTTAAGAAAGCTTAATGTCCCTCTGTTTCAAGATACACCCACTCTGCCAGAGCAGCCAGTGCAGCCAGCACTGCAGAGGGCCAGTGGGCGGAGGCTCACAGTCTTAGCACCCCTTGGTCTGCTGCAGGTTTTTAAGAGGAAAAGCAAAAGTCTTACCTACTCTCTGTGGAGGCAAGGATGTGGTGGACACATAAACAGAGAGGAGGCAGTCACTCCCAGGATCCCTTGGGGTTCCCATGCAGCCTCCTTTAGCAGCTGTGGACCTGGAAGAGGAGGAGAAGATCCTGAAGGGCAGGGCGAAAAGCTGGCACTCAGATTTTCTTTGTCCTGAGAGGCCCCCCAGCACGCACTCCTCTGCTCTCACCTAACGGCCCCCGGCGCTGAAGGTCCTAGTCCTCTGGGATCCCACAGTTTCCTCGGGTCCCACCAGTCCTTTTGTATGCTGCAATCTGGGAAGATTTGGGGAAATGTTTGTGTCGGACCCAGTGCTGAAATGACTGAGGTGCTGAAGTTCCTTGGGCAGACAAATGCACTCACTAGGTGAAAAAGAAGTACGCCGCCCACCACCTCAGCTTGGGTCTGTGGTAAAGGAGAGAGATGGAGTGGGGCCGTCGGGGTGCTCTGTTTGAGTTCACTGAAAGCACCAGCACTGGGGCTCTCAGGAGTAGAGATGCTCCCAGCAGTTCAGCAGCCTGAAGTCTGCCAGAGCTGAGCGCTCCCAGCGGTTCAGGAGCCTGAAGTCTGCCAGAGCTGAGCGGGCAGGAAAGAGGAACTCCCCCCACCTACCCTTTCCTCAAATTCCTTGAGGATCAGGCTCTGCCAAATTCTTGCTCCTTTTTGTTCTGATTTGCAGTTTCTTCTAATGGAATCTCCAGCATTTCTGGCACTATTCCTTCAGAATTACAACTGATCTATGTTTTTTTCATCTAAAACTTTTTCTTTGCTCTGAGATAGTGTGTGGCTAATGCCCCTAGTCAGCCATCTTGCTTCCACCTCCACATGTGCGCTTCTGAGTCCTTGGTACTTGAGTTCTAATTCCTGAATTAATGTTTGACCAGGTAACTAAAAGTAATTCCAATTACTATACACACTAAAGAGTGAAAAATGCTTATAATATAATTGAAAGAATTCTGAATTTAAAGTAATATAAACAAGATTAATTTTCTGATACAATAATAAAAAATGTTTTTTAACTTTTTGAGCTTTGGTTTCTTTAGTATTGTAAAACCATTTCTGGAACTCAGAGTATTGTCATGGTGACAAAGTGAAATGAAGTAGAAGTGCACTTTATACTAAAAATGATAGATAAGTATAGCATACTAATTAGAACAAAGACAAAGTACTTTCAGTCATATATGAGGTATGAACCTTATGTTTTCCTACTTTATTGAAATAGCCACCCTCTATCTTAAGCCATAATGAACGCCAAAGATGGAGGTGGAAATTTAATTTAGAAGAAAAATTCGTATGTACCTATCGTGTGTCCTGTTGGACAACATAAGAAGTATTACATCTATTTTGCATATTTTTTATAAATTTGAATTTTAAAAACGCAGTTTTAAAATACTGGAAAGTTATCGTGTCTCAGTATTGTATTAGAGTTGAATACAAACAATTACCATCTGTTATAAAGTTTTCCTATTTTTACATTTTATATTAATAACAAATCTTCACCATAATACATAAATACATAAATGAGTACTATATATATACATATATATTTAAATTAAAACTGTTTAAACATCTTTAATTACATCTTGTCAATTTGGTGGCAGCAAAAACCAAAAAAATTACCTCTTCCCCATGAGATGTATATATATTTTATAATTTCAGATTAATGTGAGGGTATAAACAACTGGATTATGATATTTGCATTTGTTAGGTAGAGTAACTCTTGTATATTTTTTAACAGAAATGAATATCAAGAATTTTTTAACTAAAACAAGAATACCTAACCATTTATATAAAATTTTAATGAAGCGATGTGAAAGCATCTATAAAATATTATATTTAATTCATGCCTTAGTTATTCAGATAGTTCTTTTAATGGTTTCTTAAAAAGAAAATGAAACTACACTATTATTATCTTACATGTATATTAAAAAAAAAACTAAAGAAATTCTAATCAGTGTACTATAACAGATATGACTTGTCATAGCTCTGAAATCCCTGATAAAATTTGTCTTGAGCTAGCAAGATGGAGATTATCTTTCAGTACATGCATTTGATTTTAGAAGCCCATTCTTCCTTGGCTTTGAACCTGATGACAGATATATAGAATCACATATTTTAGATATGACTTTTAAGAATGGCAGCAGGAGAAAGTCTCTTAAATCTATTTTTCTATCATGTTTACCCTTAATTGAAAATTCCTTTACTTTGAAATTCAAAAGTTTCATCAGTATTCCTGCTTCAACAACAGTTCTAATGCATTGTAGTATAATTCCCTCTAAAACTTTTATCCAGAAAAACTCATTATGTCTTATACCAAATCTCTATAATTTAAAACAGATTCATGGTTCTATGCATGAGAAACTAACACACAGCTGTGTTAATGACTACTCTTTATTATAATGGGTTGTTATATTGTTATTTAGATTATTAAAGATCAAGTTATAATGCCAATAGTTTCCACTTCATGTAATAATGCTGACTGTGGCACAGGTGAAGTTATTCATTTTATGTATTTTCAGCATTGAATGACAATTAGATATTGAAATAATTTATTTGTTGTATGTTATTCATTTGAAGGAAGGTGGTAAGAGACAAATATAAAGTTATTATGTTAGTAATGATAACTATTGTTTATCAGGTGCTTTTAATAATTCCTTCCTCCCAATTGTAGCATAGAATTTCTTTCATCAACTCTTTTGTATTTCAATGGATTTAAATGTTTTCTTTGGCCCATGGTTTGTGAGTAGATAGAGGTCATTTTCAACTGGATAATTTAATTTTCAGTGTGAGACACTCCATAACTTATTTTTTTATGGCTGTAACTTAGAAAACAATACCCTAAAATTAAGACTTCAGAAGTGGTTCCAGAAGCAAATGTTTTTCTCTGCCCTTCTCCTGCCCTTCTCTCCATCCTGTTTTTCCTTAAGGCTATCCATAAAAACTAGAATCCCTCTTCCTCAAGGCAGGTTATAGAAATCAGAAATCCTTTTCCCTAAAGCCAACCATAAAACCTAAAAATATTACTCTAACTTTCCCTTCATTTTCTGTGTAGAAATTGACCTTAAGAAATATCTGACCTACATTGTTTGAATATGCCATACAATTTCTATTTCAAAGATGTTCCTGTCCCACACTCACAGGAAGAAATGCATTCTCAGAAAGGCCAAGAAGAATCTAGAAAGACAGGTCTTGCTGGGTTTACCCATTCAGTTTATTAACATTAGATCATATGTTCTGTCCAATCATATTACCTAGATGGTTGTTCATACCTCACTAAACATAACCAGAAAAATAGAGAGGAAACCTTACCAAATCCCTTGACTCATTTACCACCAAAATTGCTCTCAGACCTTACTTCCAGAGTAACCTAGCCTACCTAGACTGGAATTGTGGTATTGTCATAAGAAATTTTAAGATTGTTATCTCAAAGTAACCTAGCCTATCTAGACTGGAATTGTGTTACTGTCATAACAAAAACACCAAAAATGTATAAAATTGGCAGGAAGTATGGCAATGAGAAGTGAAAGATTACTTTTCTAGCTGGAAAAGTAATCTTCTATTTTATGCAGTTGAGAAATATTAGGTCAAAATGTCACTTGGGACAATACGGAATGGATTAACAGTCAATGAATTTTCATCTCCTTGGGAAACAGAACATTAACTGTATGTACTGATTGTTGCCAACTGAACTTCAACAGGAATTACAAGCTATGGATGAGTTCTTCAGAGTTCCATGAGGGAAAAACAACCCCAATTTCAGAAAATAAAGATAATAGAAAGAGTTCAGAAATGGTGGGATCATTCAGGTTGGAAAGAGAGAACAGCTTTCAACTAAAATAAATAAATAAATAAAATTAAGAAGTGCTTTGAATGCCAAAGCCTAATGTCTAATCTTTGACAATCATTGAATCAAGAATAAATGCCATAACTATTTTTCAAATCTCAAAATACATGAAGGAGAAATAAATACATGTGTGTATGTGGACAAATATGACTAAGATAGCATTAATTTTTTTTTTCCAGAGTGACTAAATTTTAAACAGTTTTTGTTTTGTTTTGTTTTGTTTTTCCTGATTGTAGGCCTCTCACCTTTCTTTTCTTAGAGCACGTTAGGAAACTTGAAAATTTAAATTATTTATCTGCCACTTTCAAATATATATCTTTTCCTAGCCTCTTTCCAGTTTATAACCCAGGAGTATCTTTCTCTAGATACGGGAATATTTTCTGTGAAATGCAACAATTAGAAATATAAGGCTCCTACTGTCAGTGATAGGGTAGGAGATGAAATCTGATGAACACCAGTTAGCAAATTGGTTGTCTATTTTATTAGCAATTGGTTATCTGATCAAGCTCACAAACATCTCCCCAACTTCCTCTACTTCTTTTATTCTAGTTCATACTGGGGCTTTTTTCTTTTTCTGGTTTTTGCTTCAATAAGTTTGAGTTGAATCTCTGCCTCTCTAATTGTCATAACCTTAAATAAAGCCTTTCTTGCTTGTTTTACATCTCTGATGATATTTTTATGAAAATTGGGCAAATAACAAAGAGAAAAATATGATATACTTAAATAAGAAGATAGGTTTTGAACCTAAAATTAAGATTTCATAAACACTGAGGTCTTAGTCATAAACTCTTAGCCTAGGCTGATAATGTCTATAAGAATTGGACTCAATTTTCTTTTAGAATCTTTCTGGTTTCATGGCTTAGATTTAAGTCTTTTATATAACTTAAATTACTTTTTTTGTATATAGCATGAGATAGTAATCCTGTTTCATTATTCTGTATGTGTCTCTCCAGTTTCACTGGCACAATTTGTCAAATAGGACTTTCTTTCCCCAGTGTGTCTTCTTCCCTTCTTTGTCAAAGATCAGTTTTTTGTAGGTAGAAGGTTTTATTTCTGGGTTTTCTCTTCTGTTCCATGTGTCTATTTTTATACCAGTACCATGCTGCTTTGGTTAATATAGCTTTGTAATATAATTTGAAGTGAGGTAATAAAATGTCTCCAGATGAGTTTCTTTTCTTTTTCTTTCTTTTTTTTTTTCTGCATAAGGAAAAATATAGCAATAACAAAAATAAATAAATTGGACTTAATTAAATCAAAAAGCCTTGGCAAAGCAAAGGAAATAATCAATAGAATATATAAACAACCTATATTCTTAAACTGTACATTTGACAAAGAGTATACAAATAACTCAAGTCAGCAAGAAAATAAAACAAAACAACCTCTTTAAAATGTGGGCAAAATACATAAACAGTTTATTAAAGGAAGATAAAAGAAAGGCCAACATTTATAAAAGAAGATAGAAGAAATGTCCAAAAACCAGATGAAAAAATGTCGAACATTACTAATCATTAGGGAAAACACATTGATACACACCTTACCCCTGTCAGAATGGCTTTTATTAAAAAGCCAGAAAACAAAACAAAATAACAACAACAACAAAAAAAAAAAAAAAAAAAAAAAAACAGACGCTTGTGTGGATGCATAGAAAAAGGAACATTTAATTAAACGTTGGTTAGGCTGCAAGTCAGTACAATCTCTATGGAAACTGCACAGATATTACTTAAATAAATAAATGTACATTTATCATTTGATCTAGCAATTCCACTGCTGAGTAGCTAAACAAAGGGAAAAAAGTTATTTCACCAAAAAGGCACCTGTTGTTGCAGGTGCCTGTAGTCCCAGCTACTCACAAGGCTGAGGCAAGAGAATCGCTTAAGCCCAAGAGTTTGAGGTTGCTGTAAGCCGTAATGCCATAGCACTCTGCCCAGGGGGTGACATAGTGAGACTCTGTCTCAAAAAAAAAAAAAAAAAAAAAAAGAAAGGAAAAGGTGGCTGCACTAGAATGTTTACCACAGAACAATTTGCAATTTCAAGGATGAGAAATCAACGTAAGTGCCCATCAATTCACAAGGAGATAAAGAAAATATGAGATACACACACACACACACACACACACACACACACACACACGTAGACAACATAGAGTACTACTCAGCTTCAGAAAGGGAATAAAATAATGTCTTTTGCAGCGACTTGGATCTGGAGACCATTATTCCAAGTGAAGTGTATCAGGAATGGGAAAACAAACACATGTACTTTTTAATCATAGGAAGCTAAATGATGAGCACAGGGGGCACAAAGAGGTGTAAAGAACATTGGAAACCAAGAATGTAAACACTTACCTATCAGGTAAAAGGAACACAATTCTGACTATGAGCATGCTAAAATTCTCCTATAAGGCATCTATATAACAAAAGCAAGGGTACTCCTTAAATATTTTGAAAAAAAAAATACAAAGGATTTAATAATCACTGATTCTATTTAGCATAACATGTACTGCCAATATTCAGAAAACAGTGAAGAAAGAGACTCTAAAGAGTAGCCATTAGGTCATTTGGATGGCTTTATTTTAACCAAAATTGTGTGTGGTACTTAGTCAATGACTTCTATAATTATCAAATGTATTTATACCATGACAAAAGATATCAGATACCTGATATCTTATATAGTCCCCCAAATTCTACACATTTAAGCAATATAAATATAAGCAAACTCTATTTTTCAATTTCTTCATTTATTTAAAAGGATTTCTCAAAGAGAATTCCATTGAATCTTAGAATTCTAGAATGTGTCCCTAGTGGTTATAAATCATGCTGATGCCTTAGTGTTATGCTAATAAACCAATAAATGCTATATTGCAGCATTAGTGAAAAATATCAATGAGAGTGAAATTAAAGAAAACCATTTGTGTTACAAAGAGCTGACTGTAATAAGCAAAGACCAAGATATATTAAAAATGTTGTCTTTATTTCTAGAAACAAATGTCCTATCTTTTCAAGAAACTATATTGATACCTCCATCAATTTTGCCCTATCAGTAGTTGTTCTCATGAGGGCCTTTGCCTCTATAACTTAAAAGAGATGGGGGGGGGGGGGGTGGAGAGAAAAAGAAAAAGATAATCTTGATGCATTCACAACAGACTTCTTTCTTCACAGAAAAGTATTGGTTTATAAATTGTTAGAGATAAAAAGAGAAATACTCTGGAAGATACTATAAACATGACTATCTTTATTAATGACAATATATATTTGGCAATGTTTAAAATTTTGTATAAAAAACTGGAAAAATAACCAAAAAACTTGGTAGTATACAGAGAAACCCAATATACTTGACAGAGAAATAAACAAAGGATGTGTTTGAGCCAAAAATGATTAGAAAAGTACTTTTAAGGAATAGTAGACAAAATTAACAGGTAGCATAAATGGGAAATTAGCCTTTACTATTATGAGTCAGGGAAGTTTGAAATTTTATCCTTACAATAGTTTATTTAGTTTATGCAGATCTAAGCGTTTTATAATATGAAAAAGAAAGAACAACAAATATGGCCAGAATATATTTCTAGTAGAATAACTCAACAGGACATTCTTTCAAAAATAGGATAGAAGATATTAGTATTACAATAATAATAAAGAAGTTCTGAATAAAACTATAGTTGTTCAACTAATGAAACCTAATAGTTGTCAAGTTTACCTCAGTCAAATGTAATAACAAGAGGAGAGAAGATTCTTATTAATGACCTTTAGAATTACTTTGAAGTTCTTCACACCATTCTGTGCTTTTTAATCTTTTGCTTTTGAGGTATGGAAAACACAATAAATTATAATATATTTATCATATTTCAATCTTCAGAAACAATTTTCAATAAATACATATTTAGAACCAAAAGGCAGAGTACTAGCTATCACCTAACATAACAACTGTTTTAGAAAATGTTTCACGCAAGGTTAAAGCTGAAAATCTCTTTATTAAAATTTACAGGTATGCACAAAGAGAATATTAAACAATAAATCATAATAGAACAAGTGGAATTACAGAGAAAAGGGTTCAATTGCATTCAAACCTATCTGCATGGTTTAAATATGTTACTGTCAACTGAAGAATCACAAGGTTCATAAATTTGGAAAGAAGAGCTCTATTTCTCATATGGGGTTGAAGCCTGCAGCCTGGTCATCTTGTAGGCTGGAAAGCATAGCTTCAGGTAGAAGCTAAGAGCAAGCACTTCAAGGGAGCTATAAAGGGAATAGACATTTATGCTGAATTAATATTTAGCAAGCTATAGGAAGAGGTATTCATATGTATAAAAGGAGAAATTTTTTTGTGTGTGCAATTGAGCTTCATGGCTCTTTGTGGTTCCAAATTTTTAAAAATGGCAGGGTTACCATGACCTAGGGTGGGATTTTCAGCCTTCTGATGCCAAAAAATGAAGCAGAGACTAACATATAGCCTCCATAGGCAGGCCAGCACCATTCCATAGTTGATAGTCTCTTATCAGGAAGGTGTTGTGTCAAAGCCACAAAATCCCGGTGCAGTCAGGGGTTGGTTGAAACCAGTGGTAGAGCAAGTCTTTCCAAAGGGACAGTTTGTGTTTAACCCTGAACTTCTTTTCTAATGACCATTAGCTAGGAAGAGGAGTTAGAGGTGTCTGACTTCCCACTTTGTCGTACCCAGGAATTCAGATTTTAAAGTTTTCTGTGGTCACCATGGTCAGGAGGGGGTACAATCAGTCAGCTGAGGACCTTTGTATTTTATTTTTATTTCTCATTACTTTCAAAAATGAAGTATTATCCACCTGTGATTATTTTCATAAAGCCATCATGCTACATAGGGTTTTGTGAATTCTTAATTACACATTACTACACTACTGGTGGGAATGAAAACTAATACATTCCTTTTGGAAAGATGTTTGGAGAACACTTAGAGATCTAAAAATAGGCCTGCCATTCCATCCTACAATTTCTCTACTAGGTATATATCCAGAAGACCAAAAATCACACTTTAACAAAGATATTTGTATCAGAATGTTTATTGCAGTCCAATTCATGATTGCTAAGTCATGGAAGAAGCCCAAGTGCCCATTGATTCATGAATGGATTAATAAATTGTGGTATATGTACACCATGTAATATTATGCAGCCTTAAAGAAAGATGGAGACTTTACCTCTTTTATGTTTACATGGATGGAGCTGGAACATATTCTTCTTAGTAAAGTATCTCAAGAATGGAAGAAAAAGTATCCAATGTACTCAGCACTACTATGAAACTAATTTGTAGCTTTCATAAGAAAGCTATAACCCAATTATAACCTAAGAATATGAGGAAAGGGGAAGAGAAGAGAGGGGATGGGGAAGAATGGGTGGAGGGAGGGTAATTGGTGAGACCACACCTATGGTTCATCTTACAAAGAAACAATCAAGCAAGCAAACAAGCAAAAGCACTACATAGATCTTTCCAGATAATAATGCATTTATGTTAGTGACCATATTCTGTATACTAACAAATGCAAATCAAAACTACTTTGAGATATCACCTAACTCCAGTAAGAGTAGCCCACATAACCAAAACCCAAAACCAGAAATGTTGGCGTGGATGTGGAGGAAAGGGCACACTTCTACACTGCTGGTGGGAATGCCCACTAATACGTTCCTTCTGGAAGGATGTCTGGAGAATACTTAGAGACCTAAAAATAGAATTCCTCTATCTTTTTATACCCAGAAGACCAAAATTCACAATATAACAAAGACATCTATACCAGAATGTTTATTGTAGCCCAATTCATAATTGCTAAGTCATGGAAGAAACCCAAGTGCCCATCGACCCACAAATGGACTAGCAAACTGTGGTACATGTATACCATGGAATACTATGCAGCCTTAAAGAAAGATGGAGACTTTACCTCTTTCATGTTT